>JASDQU010012343.1:22906-39443 GCA_032191745.1 Picea mariana
AGGGCGAGAGGAGGAGAGGAGAAAGGGTGTAAGTTTGGTTTTGGTTTGCAAGCTGATCACAAGGCTTGGTTGATTTGAGAATGAGAGTAGTCGTTGGATAACATGGCTTTGGTTAGATGAGTTTTTTTTGTTGCGAGAAATTGAGGGTTAGAGATGCAAATGGAACGAGTAACCAAGGTTTTAATAACTGCGGATTTTTTTTAACTAAATGTCGTAATATGTTTTTCAACCAATGTTCCCTCACCTATGTGGATACCACAATATGTTAGTGACTATATTTTTTGGAACTCAAATAAGTAGAGGGTCACAAACAAACAACATCATAATCTCAAACCAATTCAGTATGGGCATTATACCATTCTTTAGTCAAGAGGTGCTAATGCTCTTTGACTGGACCTCCCATACATCATGTTGTAAATTTTATCCAACTTGATTATGCTCCATCTTACTTAGAGGTCAAATATTATCTCATTCATCTAGAGGCCACAATTTCATATTTTCAATCTCCTTTGATTGTGGATACTGTTGTAACCCTTGAGATGTTTTTGGCTAGGAAAATATGCCAAGGCATCCATTTTAATTTGATTGATTTTTATTTAGTTTATCTRTCMTAAAACATAGTATTTTTTTTTTACCTTTGGATTTTGATTACYAATATTTAATGCTTAAATATCAGAACTTGAGGGCATAATTTCAATGTTTCAGACAATTTAAATCTTGAATGAGTCAAAGAAGAATTTGAGGAAACAAAATTTAAAGTAAAACAATGTGTCTTTCTTAATAAATATTATTTTACCATTCAAATRGAAGAAATTATGATAGAATATATATATGAACTAAGAATATAAAATGAACAGAAAAGAACAATTMATTTCTATTCACAAGGCATAATGAATTAGGCACAGGTCTTGTCAATACTTACAGTTGTAATAGTAGTGATCGTACTAATTTATGAAACTTATAGCATYAGACCCATTCAAGAGAAAATTATGGACATGAAAATCATATAAATAGCAGGAAACACATAAACTGAAACAATAAAATTTTGAATCACCCAAGGTATAACAAATTTTATTAAAAGATGTAGTTTTCTCAAGGAAAAAGCTCATTTTACATCAAGTTTTTCTTAGACCTTTATACAACTTAGATCCTCACCATAGGTGTTTATTTGATCCAATCTTATAGCTCTCTAGAGACAAAAGAAATTTTTTCAGATTTGAAATAGAAAGATCTATAAGAGATTTGTTTAAATCCTTGATTCCTCTGAATTTGGTTCACCAAATCACTCTTGCACCAGTTGCATGAGGATATCTCAATCCTTGTCTGATGGATATTTGTACGATAGCATATTTTTGTATGAAATATCCAATTCTGTATACTTTTCATAGGTAGGATCATTTGCAAATAAATTCTTAATTTTCCACAACAAATAGAAGTCATCACTCAGACAATCAACTATTGTTTGACCTTTAATCATGCCAGTTACTTCTTTGAATTTAATCGAATATTCTCTGGCCTTAATAATATCCTGCTTTTATTTTTCAAATGTAAGCATATTACTTTTCTTAGTTCAACATCTTGGTAACCCCATTTCAAACAAGTTCTCGAGGATTGTTAAAAAATAACACTGACGCCTACTCTCAACCCTAACCACTGTCCCCTCCTTCTGATCCACCTCCATGGCCTTGGCCTCTAGAAAGGGTGCCCTTTCTCCCCCTCCTTCTCTAGACATCACAACCTTTACCTCCCTTATCAATTCCCTCCCCAACACCCCGAGACAACAACAATCTTCCAAGTTTGTTAAAAAACTCCAGGAGATCCCAACAGTGCTAGTTCAAAACTCCTCTAGGAATCTTGTGCTCAAACTTGCTGAGAAAGGATTGATTGGTTAATTCAGATTGATATGACCATCCCAAAAATCAATGGATCTCTATATTGACAAGAATTGGAGACCGCTCATCAAGTCTCATCTCGCTCATGCTTTATGCGGTAGGGGATTTTTCACCTTCCTATTTGAAGAAAAAGAGGACAAAGGACCTTATTTCATGGGGTCAAGAGGCCTTTACCTCAACAAATGGACCCCTAATTTTTTCCTTGAAAATGACATCCCTACATCAGTGCCTCTCTGGGTGTGATTTCCTTACCTTCCCCTCCACTGTTGGAATGACGAAACCATCAAGAAAATTGGTAATATGTTGGGAAAATATAATGACAGAGATGAACCAAAAGAGGGGATCCAGGCCAGTGCCCGGATCTGCATGGAATTAGATATTAAGAAAGGAATACCAGAAGCAATAAATATCACCCTTGACAACCGGTCTTACCTTCAAAAGGTTGACTATGAGTAACTCCCGTTCAAAAGTAAGGCATGTCAGGAGTACGGGAATTTCGCAAAAAAATGTCCAAAGGAAGCTACGAAATCCAATCTAGTAGAGAAAAATGAGCAAAGGAAGAAACCCAAGAGGAAACGTTAGGCTGGAAAGAAGGGAACTCAGCATATCCAAGAAAAACTTCAGCACCCCCCTTAGGGAACCCCATCCAGTCCAAATCCTTCATCTTCCTGCCACCCCCAGTCCTCCAATCCACTAGTTTCTCAAAATAAATATGAATCCATCTCGATTCCAGAGGCAGAGGAAGAAAATCAAATCGTCCCTATTGCCTATGCGCATCTAGTCTCGCTAGTAATGCAAGCTCCAATTCTTCCTCCTCCAATAATAGAGACTAATCCACCCCCATCTTCCCCTAGAGAGGGGGGATCATTCACAGACTCTTCATAAGATGAATCTGAACAATCTCTCATCAAAACTCACACAAAAAATCCAAGTTGAAAACCAAACTATCAAAAAAGGGAAGAAATAACGAATCAGGAAAAATATCTAGGCAAGCAAAAACCCATGGAAGAAATGCTCAAAAGAGAGACCAAGAATCTCATAAATCAAGGTGGATCTATCTCCTCCAAAGGAGGAAACCCCAAATCTTCTTCCAAATGATTAAGGCATTATCTTGGAATTGTAGAGGTCTGGGAAATAGAAATAAGGTGGACATAGTTAGAAGTCTAACCAAATCTGAAATGCCCCAACTTCTCCTTCTCCAATTAACTAAAAATAATGATGTGGATTTCCTTCAAGACTTAGATTTCTTGTTGGAAAAATAACACAAGCAGGGAAATTAGTTCTAGCGGATCTTCAGAGGGACTTTGCACCATCTGGGATCCTGATGTATTCAAACTTGACAATTGGAAAGAATCTCACCATTGGTTACTGCTACATCTAATTCACATCCCTTCAGGTATGTCTATCTCAATTCTAAATGTTTATATACCCTGCACTCCGCAGGAAAAACAAATTTGTTGTAATTCTCTTATTAATCTTCCATACATGCATAGAAATTCAGATCTTATAGTTGTTGGTGATTTCAACACTATCCTTTGTAGAAAAGAGAAATATGGGGGAAATCTATTGTGTGACCCCAACAGGGAAATCATGGAGGATTTTATTTCCCTTTAGGATCTGGTGGATATTAAACCCATCAAATCCAATTTCACATGGTCCAATAAAAGGGTTGGATCGGGTCACATCGCAACTCGTTTGGACATATTTTTGCTTAGTGGATCATTTTTGGAAGTCTCTCTTATCCCCTCCTCTTCTATTCTCCTCTGGGTAGGTTCTGACCATCGCCCCATATCATTAATTCTCTCTCATTCTAAGAACATGGGCTCTATCCCATACTGCTTTAATATCCTTTGCATTCAATATCCATCATCCTTATCTATCATCTCTTCTGCCTGGAACCAGTGGATCCCTGGCTCCCCCATTGAAATCTAGGAAAAAAAATGAAACTCACCAAAGAAGCCCTCAAATCCTGGGCCAAAAGTCCAAACCTAACAAAATAGAGCAAGAGAAACTTATTTTGACAAAGAAACTAGAAGAACCTCGAGACATCTTGAATCAACTCCAATTACTCCTGAAATTCTAGAAGAATAAAAATGAACTTTCAAATCATTCCACTCCATTCTCAAGACTGAGGAATAACAGTGGAGATTGAAGTCCAGAAGCTTATGATTGCAGGTTGGGGATAAAAATACCAAGTTCTTCCATAGACAAGCTAATACCAGGATCTGGAAAAATAAGGTTTCTAAAATCACAACTGAGAATGGGGATGTCTTAATTGATTTCAACCAAATTAAAGAAGTAGCCTTAAAACATTATGAGAATATTTATAAGGAGGAATCTAATGTCAACCTTGATTCCTTTGAGAACATGTTGTAAGGTATTCCCCCCCTAATCCACCTAAAGGATAATGAGCAACTTTTTAAACCCATAATAGAAGAGGAGATTCGGGGAGTGATTAAATCTATGAATCTTGATAAACCATTGTCGCATATAATCAAGAGAGGTATTATAAGAATGGTACAATTTGTATAGAAGGTTAACAAAATTAGGGGAAGTGCTAACTCCACCTTTTTGGCTCGAATTCCTAAAGAAACCAACCCCTCCTCCTTTTCTAGATTCAGGCCCATCTCCCTATGTAATGTCTCCTAAAATATCATCTCTAAAATCATAGCCAACATGCTCAAAACTTTCTTCCCCTCCCTCATCTACCCAAATCAAGGAAGGTTCGTGGGAAAAAGACAAATGGTAGACAACATCATATTAGTACAAGAGGATATTCATTCAAGAAAACAAAGAGGGGGAAAAGGTATGGCCACAAAATTGACATGGCCAATGCATTTGACAAAGTAAGGCATTGCTTCCTCCTGGAAGTGCTCACAATATTTGGCTTCAGTGAACATTTCTTATCCTGGGTTGCAGCTTTTATCCATGGCCCGTGGATGGCTCCCCTGGTAAATGACAGACCTACCTCATTTTTCAAAGCCACCCGAGGAATGAGACAGGGATGCCCTATCTCCCCCATCTTGTATATTCTTATGGAATAAGTTATAAATAGAAGGCTTGACAAATAAAGGAGGAACAAATCCATCCCTGACATTAAAATTGCACAAGGAGTAAAAAGAATTAACAATTCTCAAAATCTATCCCTGACATTAAAATTGCACAAGGAGTAAAAAGAATTAACAATTCTCAATTTGTGAATGTTACAATCCTTCTAGGTGGAGCCTCTACCATAATAGCAAGAATATTTAAATGGATTATGTATGAATACACAACAACCTCTGGAGGTCTCACTAATGAAAGGAAAAGTCAGATATACGCCAGGAATACCAAACTCAATGCTATGCATGCCATAGAAAATGTCTTAAACTTTTCTTACACTGAGCAATGGCAATCCTTCAAATATTTGAGCATTCCCATATCTCTCAAATCTCTCCCATCTGCCACTTGAAACCAAATTCTCAATAAAATAAAAGCCAAGTTTCATTAGTGGGGATCCTTTTGGTTAAACCCGACTGGAAGGGTGACCCTCATTAAATATGTCCTCACGGCTCTTCTGAATTTCCAATGTTTTATGCAGATGGTGCCAAGCAGAATCAAATCGGAAATATCTGAGGAACTTCGGCGCTTTCTATGGAAAAGGGGTCATACCAACTCCAGACGATTTCACCTTGTCAATTGGAGTACAGTTAGAGCTCCGGCCTTTTGCGGAGGGCTTGAAATTAGGGACCCCAACTTAGTCAACACCACCTTTGGATACAAAATCCTTTGGCGCTTAATTATAGGAAAAAAATGACTGGTGGAAGAAGGTGATTGTTCAAAACTATTTATCAGGGAAGAGACTATGTTGTTTATATACTGCTCCACAAGTTCAAGGGGGATCCCAAATCTAAAAATTGCTTTCATCCTCCCTCCTCTTATTCAAATTCATCTCACCTTGATTTCGGGAAATGGGAAGAATATTCGACTCTACTAAAACAACATCCTAGGTTCCCCTCCATTGGGTCATGATAACATTCTTCGCCCTCTTCTTATTTGGCTCCAAGATCAAGGGAAATCCACCGTGTATGACATCTCTTCCTGGAATAGAAATATTGTAAGTTGGCTAGGATGGGACCTTTTCTCTCCTCCCTCCAACCTACAAGTTCTCTCTCATATTCTCACCTTCATATTGAAAGGTTGTTCCCCAAATTTTTTGTCTCYTAAGGACTCCAAAGGTTGGGGAGCGCATGATTATTCAGTCAAGAAAGGATTCTTCACTCTTCTCTCTTAATCCCAGCTTCCACCTCCCTCTGCCTATTGGAAACGAATTTGGGACCGGGATGGACTGCCCAAAGTTAATATATTCTTCTGGATCTTAGCAAATGGGAAAGTTTTGACAGGTGACAACCTCAGTAAAAGAGGTTTTCTTGGCCCATTCAAGTGTGTGTTATGTAAAGAATCTCTTGAAACCATTGACCATCTTTTTTTAGAATGCAGTTTCTCACGTGTTGTATGGAAAGTTTTGCTCCAAGATCTGACCACCAGAGTAAATTGGCCCCGTACCATAGCACAACTGTTTAGCAGGTGGAAAAATAGATACAGAGGATCATTTTACAAAAACGCAATCTTTCAAAGGATATGGTTAGTGTTGCCCAAGTACATTTTCTGGAAGCTTTGGCTAGCTAGAAACAAAGTTATTTTTGTTGGAGATATTGGTATCCTCTCCACAGTTGCGAACAAAGCCATCAGTTTACTTTATGAGCAATTCAATCATAAGAGGAAATCTGATGACTCCTTGGAATTTTTAGATATCAAGGAACGGGTTTGGGTTGATCGTTTTTCTCTCCAATTTCAAGCAAAGGCCTTTGTCTCCCATCATCCTCCCTAGTACCTTCAGCTTACAACTTTAGAGTTTATAGACTAGAAAATCTTGCGCAAGAATCATATTCTAAGTTTTGATGGGGCGTCGAAGGGAAATCCTGGGGTGGTAGGTGCGGGAGGGGTATTGTTCATCTCCAAAAGCCTCCTATAGATCTCCTTTTCTTTGAGCCTTGCTTTATGTTCCAACAACCAAGAAAAAGTTTATGTTTTTTTTCAAGGACTGTGTTTAGCCAAATACAATGGAATCACCAGACTAACAATGATCGGGGATTCCAGACTTATAATCTCATTTTTAAACCAAGACAAGCTACCTAGAAATAATCAACTCAAATCCAGTCTCATCGGAACAAGGGAGGAAGTTAAATCCTTCAAAAAAATCGAACTCTTCCTTGTCTTAAGAGAAAAAAATCAGCTAGCATATTTCCAGGCTAACTTAGCCACAATACATCTGGAAGAAAACATAATTATAAATGACCTATCTTCCTTCAAAAAAATTCCATGAAAACACAGTTACAGGTCAAAAATTTAGAAGTGGGAAGATCTTGGCCCCCTTCTCCCCCTTGGCGCTTATCAACTTATTGTTCCTTTTGGTTGGCTGAGACTATTTACGTTGTTCATTTGAATAAGGTCCTCCTACGATGACTTTGGCATCATCCCCTATATCATCTTCCCCCTCTCCAACCTCGTGGATTGATATTGGTTGTCCTCCTATTGCCTGAATACGAAGCAATCATGCTTGAAAGTGGAGATTCAAGAATTTTTCCTCAAATAGTTCATGGGATTTTAAGTACTATTAATGGAGACACCATATGGACATCTCTTTGCCCGTTCGATCTTATATCCTTGCCTATGTTTTCTAGGGGACATCTCAAAGTTATGATTGGAGACTTACTTATGGTTGTCCTCCGATAGTCAGTTATTAGCATAATATCTTTCAAGATTGGAGTCAAGGGAGGTCGGCACAAATCAGCTAGAGGGTACTCAATTCATGAGGATGATGATTTATGTCAGGTGACATTTGAGCAGTGTGAGAACATGATCAGGTCCCATCTGCTCTCGGTCTTTAAGGAAACAGTTTCCTAGAGGCAGTCCACAAGGCAACTCCCAGAAAACACTAGGATGAATTGAGAACTCTTCTTCAACACAATGGTGTCCTTGAAAACTCCCACTAATGGCTCTCAGTAACGGTCTTATATTAGTCTATCATATTTTGGTCTCCATGTGCTACTTTTGTATAAAAATTTTGGGTGTCTTCTATAGACAGTACTCTGGGAATTTTGTAATGAATCATAAGGGGAAATTGGTCTTGATGATTATAGCCACTACAGGAATCCTACCACGGTGCTTTTTTAAGAATTCATTGGACATATCGATTCATTGTATCCTATTGGTGACCATATTCGCTGACCATCATTGTATCTTCTTGGCAACCATCCGGGTCGCCCCCCTCTTTTTGATATAAATATTTCCCCTTTACTGTTAAAAAAAATCCTTGAATTGTTTTGAGAAAGATTCAATATTCCTTTGAACCGTAATACACTTATTTTGTGCCTGCTAAATCAAATTCCTTTTAGTAAAAATATTTTCTATTTCCATGACCATGTGTGTACAGTCCTTTATTCCTCTTTTGCTTGATTCTTCTTTGGATTTAGAATTAAGGACTTTTATGATTTTGCTTGCTAATTGGGGACTGTTTCCTAAATCATGGAAAGCTCGTTGTATATCTTTCTTTGCCTTTTTTACCAGAGTTGAATCTTCATCCATTAGTTTGAAATAATCCCAAATCTTACTAACCTTTGTGAAAATTGGATTCCAAATCAAATGTCTTTCTCCCGTCAGACAAGATTTTTCCACTAATTTATTTTTCAATAAATTCATGTCTTCTTTCAATTTGGAACTAACTCTTTGAAATTGTGTGATGGCCTTATCTTTGTCATTTATCTGATCTTTTACAATATTGAGTTTATCATTTTGGATAACAATTGACTTCTTCATATTTTCTATTTCCACTTCTTTAAAATTTAGATAAGACAAAGCTCTTGCTAGTTCTTCAGATGGATCAAGAGGTGTTGTACTCTGTGAACAGGAAGCCCCCTTCTTGTAAGCCTCAATCTGTTGTTCATATAGTTCAATCTATGCTTTCATCTGAATTATTTGATTCACCACTTGTTCATTTTCTTATTTAACTGCCTTCAGCTCTGGAGTCTGCACATGATCAACGTTTTTAAGGTTAAGTTGTTGCTTTAAGGCCAAAATCTGAGTGTTCTTATTGCTGATTAGGTCTTGCATAGGTTCAGTATCATTGGAATTGTATTTTAGCTTAAACATCATATTTTTCAATTATTCAATTCTTGTTTGCTTTTTTCTAGTGAATAACTTCTCTAGCCTCAACTGTTCCTTGATTTTTTTTGTCATATTATGCAGTTTCTTCATTCTGGCAAGAGTAGCTTGTATGGCATCCCTACAAACAATTTCACATGTTTGCCTATGTAGTTCCATTTTATCCACCAAATGAATTTGATTTAAATCATAAGAGAACTTAGCAACTTTGTAATTAATAGTACCTTTGCTAGTTTGAGTTGTGGGTTGGAGCACTGTTATATTCAATATGCCTTTTTCAAAATCTAAAGCAGAAAATAATCTGGTATTAGAAGTTCCTTAATATAATTTAGGAAATAATTCTTGCTTAATATTTACATTCTTATTCTTCATTTTCCGATATTGAGAACTTATTCCTTGCTTGGGTTCTGAAGATTCTTCTCCTCCTTGAAAATTGGACTTGCCAATAACTGTAGATGGAATAAATTCCATTGTAAAGGATGACTTTCTTGATGTAGTCTCTGTTACACTTTCCAATGCTTGGCTGACATCTTTGACTATCTATTCTAGCTTATGCTTCTTTGATTGCTCTTCCTCTAATTATCAAATTTGTGAAAAATCTGAGAAGCTCCTTTTATTACACTTTTCATGTTTATGTGGAGTCTCTATATCTACTGGTTGAGATGGTTGAAATGCCTCCTATTGATTCATCAATTGCTCAAGTTGAGGTTGAATGTGATGTTCATATGGTGACAGATCCACCTCGCTTCTTTTGGTAGAAATAATGGAATGTGGAGAATAATGCTATATTTCTCTCCGTTGAAAATTCATCTCCTGCAATAAACTTTCTATTGCCTGCACAGTTGCTTTGTTATTCACAACAAAAGGACCTACTTCGTTTTTCAATTTAAAAGTAGCCTTTCTTTTCTTTGACACAAAATTGACCTGGTCAAAATTCAATCTTTGTCTAATATATTATAGCGCAAAAGTTCTCATAATTAGAAATTTTGGCAATCTGGAAGGTTTAACCTCAGCACCATAGATTCCAATCTCTATATAGTGTTGAAATAAAAACAAATCACCAACTTTTGTATATGAAGAGAAATGCAATAATGCTTCAAAGTCTAGAGAAAACCTAGAAGGAATCTCTTCATGAAAACGAGTCTATGCCATAGCCATGAATTGGTCAATAAAATTTGAAAATATAGCATTTTGAGGTTTATTCCTAACCAATGAAGCCCAATGAATCAATGAGATTGGATTTCCAGCTTCATCTTCAGTTTTTAAGTTCAAATGTTGAAACTTCGTTTCTTGGAAATACAAAAGGAGATGAACTAGATAGGACTGGAATCTACAAAATCTACTAACTTTAAACTCAGTCAGTTGATAGTGCAATGTTTCAGCTAGATGTTGGGAAAAATTAAATCCGGTTAAAGGATTTATTGCAGAGGGGTAAATGGCTAACCTAAACCCTCAAACAATCTCATCGACCACTTTATCAATATCATAACCCAAAATAGAACACATCATGTTGATAACTTGTCTGGAAATTTTTGGGAACAAGAGGATACCACAATATGCTTTTAAGCAAATTTTTCCTCACCTACGATAGAAACTTGGGATGATTTTGTCCAAGCCGAGAGGAAATAATGAGATAGTAGGGAACAAGTGGCATTACACCACAATATGCTTTTAAGCAAATTTTTCCTCACCTACGATAGAAACTTGGGATGATTTTGTCCAAGCCGAGAGGAAATAATGAGATAGTAGGGAACAAGTGGCATTACACCATAATTGTACATTACTATTTATAACTCTTGAATGCAATGGATAAATTGTAGACATAATCCCACTAATTATTTAAATCACCCCCATGCTCCACCTATTGCTCCAAGTTACTCTAGTGCTTGATTATATTCCATTTTTTTTATCGTATAGAGTGTACTCTTATAAATATAATGACTTGTATATTGTACAACATCATGTATACATTTGCACCATTTCTCTGTTGCATCGTATGTTATTTGTGCAAGTAATTTGTTTGGTTATTGTGTGCACATTTCAACCTTGCTTTATTACCAGATAGTGTTATCCAAGAATCAGTGCAACTTAAGATGAGGAGGTAGATGAAATAGTCAACGATGTAATGAGGCCATGCAAAAGCTTGAACTTTGCAAACTATGCATAACATTTGCATCTTCTTTTTTTTATCGAAACAATTAATTTGTATAAATCAAAAGGCAACATGTTTACTGCATCACATATGTTTACAAAATACAAGGGAGTCTCTAATAGATAAAAAACGATTGTATGAGTTATGTTTATAGACTTCACAAATTATACTAGGTCTCATGCTTCCAAAACCTATTAGAGTATTGTGTGTTATAATAAATAAACATTAGTAAAGCATTATTTATAATGTAAAGTAAAAATTAATGCCCATATTAAGCACTAGCTAAAAATTATATATGAATAGAGGAACCTTAGTTTTTAGTTGGTGTTGTGGTTAGACTTAGAGCATGATGACACAGGTAGATTAACAACTTTTTTGGGAAGTTTAGAAAGGCAGACAAGGGAACAATTAGATCTTTGAGAAAATAAGTCACTACCTCTATTTTGTTGCTTTGGCTTTGAGAGATGCAATTGAGAATTTCACTTCAATTTTCAATTCCTTCATATGTTGGAGATATCCTTACATTACCAAGAGGTCTGTTGTTGAGGGCTTGGCTACTATTGTGCGGGGTCAAGTTGTCTTATCCTAGAGAAATATTTGAATTGCCTAAGATGATAACGCAATGGCTCCATATACTATTCTCTCAGTGTAGCGAGAGGACCAATGGAGGATCCTCGTTTCCTCTTAAACCTTACACTTGAAATGATGGGGCTCCATCTTGGTGGGAGGTAGAGGGGGCAACCACTTCATTATTTCCACTTCCCCCTTGGACAATAAAATCACTTCAACAAAGGGTTGAACAAATGGAGAAGACTAGGGTGGCTAGGAAACTTCTATTGAATACTCAAAATGGAGATAAGCACCCCTCCATCGATGAACTCAAGGTGTCATCTGATGGTGGATTTTGTTGCTTCTTGCTTGAGTTGGGATTGAGATGCAAACAATAGAGAAGGTGAGGAGGGCACCAAATTCAAGAGAAGGAGGAGTGTGTTATCCTAACGATGTGTGTAGGAAGATACAAGGACAATGAGGCTTTGAATGCGCCCCCATATCCATAAACTAACATGATTACCAATGGTGGGGAGGGAAAGGGGGGAGTCGTCACCCTTCCCCTTTAAACATAGATATATCATATAAGACTTCATGGGGAATTTTTCTAGGGTGTTAAGTTTACTTCCCTTTTATGGATTAGCAAGAAACCACTTGGGAGTCTCGTAACTAAGTTGGCCATTTCATTCACAATTCCGTCGTTTGTGTGATAGACATGATAGAATTGGGCTTGAACAAATTGCTAAGTGAGATTTTTAGCTCGATGAATTAACCTAGCCAAAGCAGGAGAGGCCATATTTCCTTTTTTATCATGGCATTGATGATTAAAGGGGAATCCCCTATGACTATTACTAGATGTTTGGTGAGAGAAGTGAGAAGCTTGAGTCCTTAATATAGAGTAAGAGTTCCCATTGCATTATTGATAACGTCCTTAATGCCTTGGGCATAACCGAGTTTTTGACATCCTCTGGGATTATAGATTAATCCACCCAGATATTTCATCCCAAGATTCCCATTAGATGTCACATCATAGAAGAGAGTGTATTTCACTCGTCCTCTCCTCCTCTTATCTAGATATGTGATATACATCCTAAGTTTCTAGCTATTGTTTCTCCCATGTCTGCGAATTAGATTTTGTGGGAGATGTGGGGAGGGATATCAAACACATTTCAAAGCCAAAATTTCTCACAAACTTCATAGAGGTGTAGATTATCTCTCCCTTTTGCTTTGATTGTGATTGATACCTCTAGCAATTAGTGAGTTGATAATTCCATCTGCGGGGGGGTCACTCTACTACCTTGAACATATGGTGATTGTGAGGAACCAATTTTTTTTAAAACATATATTTGATCAGTTTCATCCAAACTTGAGTCAATAAATATTTCCCTTTTAGGGTATGAAGGTAGTGGATTTTCCAAAAGAAAACAATTCCCACTAGTTTTAAGGAGGTTTGTGATTAATACGGAGGTTAGAGAATGCTTGATGTCAAACTTTCACAGTAAAATTGCATGTTAAAAAAAATATGATGGGTATTCTCTTCATGGGTTTTATGGAGGGAGTGATAAGAAGGAAATTATATTCCTTGTTTCTTAAGGTTAATCATAATGAGTAGCTTGCTATGGGTTAGTAACCAACAAAATACTTTAAATTTTGGGATCACAACACCTGACCAATTTATTTGGTATATTTGTTTATTATTATTAAGGCTTGTTTTGTTGAGTAAGTAACCATTTGTAGCCTTCACTTATTGTGAAATCTCTCCCTTTGGGCTATTAGGTTCTCTTATCTTCACTTACGGCATCAACTAGGAACACACCTTTCAGAGAGTTGAGGAGAATGTCCATTGGCATGATGAGAGGCACAAAGGAATCTAGGTGTTTCTAATTTTTCCAATTTTACTAGGGTAGGAGGTCCCATTTATAGAGATCAAACGATGTCATTATGCCTTGATTCACTAGACATGATCTTAAGGGGCCTAGTTATGCCTTTTGGGATAGAGGAAAAATAATTTCCATAATACTATGTCCCCAAATATGAATAGAGATTCCATTTCTTTTCCACCAAGAAATAGAGGTCTGGATTAGAGGGGCTACTTGCTTGATGAGATGATAGACTGGAGAGCCTGTAGAGTCTGCTAAGGGAACATAGAAACACATCTTTTTAGGGGCAACATGTATATATTTTACCCTGAGAATTTCCATGCACAGTTATACCTTTCCTTGGATGATCCTCCAAAATAGTTTATCCCCAAGAGATAGGTTCATAAGAGTAGGATCCCTTATCACCATTCCCTCGTTTACCATAGGAAATATGACTAAATCGCAACTAGCAAAGTGGTACTTTTTCTTATTCATTTTTCCTCCTTGCCAAAGAAATTATTGGATTGGTTTTGATTTTGCTTGTTGGAAGATTCATGGGGCCAACAGAGAGGAGTGCATGTAAATAGACAAAGAAGAAATAATATATTTAATCAACACAAACTTGTCATGAAGATTTAGCTAGTGAGCACCATGGTTTGACATTTTTTGTTGAACTTTGCTAGATTTAGTTCCCATTTTGTCATCAAGAGTGGAGATTTAGTGATTAGAACCTTGAGATATTTAAGGATCTACATAAATGATTTATTGTGAACTCTATACAGTTTTATTTGAGTGATGATCCGAGCTAGAACATTCACCCATAAAATTTGCATTTTTCTTTGTTGACTTTCCCTCTAGAGGAATCAAGAAACATGTCTAAAATGGATTTAAATCTTGTAGCCACTTGGAAACATGCCCCTCCAATCAGTATTGCATCATCGAAAAATTGTGCATGGTTTAATGCCTTCACACCCATGACTATTAATATCCCAAAGCCTAGCATTTTCTAAATCTTGTTCCAAGGTCTTCGACATTGGAATATATAAAGAAGGGGAGAGGGAGAAACCTTGGTAGATTCCTTTGGACCTTGAGAAGAACTTTGTAGGTGACCCATCCATTGAATGAAATGCAAAGAGAAGTGAAATTTTTCCAAAACTGTGAGCAAGATAGAGTGCCTTACTCTGTTGAAGGCGTTTGTTGTGTCTAATTTAATTAACATTTTGTTCTCCCCTGCTTGAATATTGGAGTGGAGTGTTTCTTGGAAAATGAAAATATTATCATTATTTTTTCTTATTGAGACAAAACCACCATGTTCCATAGACATTAGGGAGATAAGGAGAGGGCTTAATCACCTTGAGATTATTTTTTTCACTGCCTTATAGGAGACATTGCAGAGTGAGATTGATCTAAACACAAAGAAGGAAGTGGTTTGATTCTTTCAAGATGGACATGAGGAAGGAGGACTTGATTCCCTCTCCCGCTCTCAATTTTACCATGGAACTCTTTAGTATTATCTTCAAGTCCTCTTTTATGATACTCTAGTAGGATCTATAAAAAGGGTCGGGCTCCATTGCCCAAAGGGACTCTATGATTTCTTTCTCTGTGATCGGGAGGATTAGCTTCTAGTTTTCTTCTTCCATGATTTTTGTTGGAATGTTCCCTAGCATTTGTTAATATGTTAGGAGTAGTTGGCAAGGTCTTTGGAGTATAGATCTAAAGTAATTATGGGTGATTGTTGGCAATTTTTCAATCTAGGAGAGGAGGGACGTATCTTTAGTATCAATCTGAATGACATGGGTTTTTACTTGGCAAGCATTTGTTTGATTGTGGAAAAAAATTGTATCTTTAGCTTTAGCTTTAACCCAAAGGCTATGTGACTTTTGTTTCTAATGTTCCTACTCTAATTTATGGGTTGTGAGTAGATCTCTTGCAGAAATTGCCTCTTACTGTTGGAGATCCTTGGTGTAGTCTCATCTTTCATTTGAATCTAAAACTTGTGAAGCTTCTCTTGGAAAATCATTAAATCTTTGGAAGAACAAAGGTAAGAGGATTTCCCACAATCTAAGGTTGTGCTTCACTATTTTAAGTTTTTACACCCATGCATAGGAGGATATTCTTAGTGGGGTGTGGTCCAAGATTCTTCAAATTGTCGAAAGAGATGATTGAATTTGAAAGGGTTTGGTCCATAATCTTATATTTTTTCAATATGGAGGGTGATGGGATCATGGTTAGATGCAATCAAGGGAAGGATTTCAGATTTGAGACAAACAACACAAATACAAAAGGATGAATGGATAAGGAAGTGCTTTCCCTTGGATGGGCGATGATCTAGTAGATCCCATTCTTTGATGATCTCCTCGAATTGTTCTTTGCTAGGGTCCTGAAGGTAATCTCCACCCCACGTTTTCAACAGTGAATGAACTAATTCTATTTCCCCAACAAGGATTATACCCTCTTTTATTGATACAATTCCATGTCAATGTAGAGTTTCTTGGAAATGGGTATTTTCCTATAGGTTGTTAGGTACATAGGTATTAAAAACTTTGAAATACATGCATGATGTAGGGTCTTAGATTGCAATGCAAAGCTAGTGTCAATAAACCATCGAATCTACAAGGGATAACTCCCCTCGGTTCAAGAGAGTGTAGATTATTCCTGAGGCTCCTTAAGCAATAATGTTTATTTTGTTCCCCAGATTGGTTTCTAGTAAGAGCACGATCGTTGGTCTATGATTATTCACCAATCTTCTGATATTTTATTGTTCATGGATAATGTCCAATCCCTTGCAATCCTTGGAGATAACTTTCATTTAGACAAGAGGGTGGTTTTGTTATCTTTATTGAAGGCATGCAAGACAATGTCTTCCATTATCAAGGATTTCC
>JASDQU010012343.1:39914-51229 GCA_032191745.1 Picea mariana
GGTGTTGGGACTAATTTCACCACAGAGTAGTTCTCTCTTCCTTAGTGCACCCCCTGCAACACTTTTGTTGCAGTTCCATGAAGTTTAGATATCAGATCTAGGGTTTCTCCAATGAAAATGTATACCAATATGAGAGTGGAAGATAGACTGGATGGAGCAGATAACTTCAGATCCAAGAAGCATAGGGTACTCCTCATTATATAAGAGAATGATTTATTGGATCATGTCAAGAAGGTGCTTCCAAAACCTGAACAAGAAGAAGCCAAAGCAAAGTTTACAAAGAATGAAATCAAGGCCAAGAGGATCTTGATAGAGTCAATCAAGGATAACCTAATATCTAATGTATCAGAACTAAAAACACCAAAGGAAATGTTTTATTTCCTAACCAAGCTCTATGAAATCAAGAACACCAGCCGAAAGTTAATTCTAAGGCATCAACTTAGAAACGTGATGATGAATAAGTCAGAAACTGTCTCCAATTACTTCATGAGAATTCCATAGATCAAAGACCAGCTAGCAGCCATTGGAGACTCTGTGGATGATGCAGAACTTGTAACCACTACACTAAATGGATTTCCCTCTTCTTGGAACCCATTTGTTCAAGGAATTTGCGCAAGAAGTAAATTTCCAAAATTTGACAAGCTATGGAAAGATTGTACCCAAGAAGAATCAAGGTTGATATCCAAATCACAGAATACCAATGATGAGGAAAATCAAGCACTTGTTTCTCATGTGAAGAAAAGGAAAGAAAGGAGAGAAGCCAATCCAGAGAAAACCAGAAAACAACACCATAAGAAAGATGTATCAAAAATTAGATGTTACACTTGTAAGAAGTTGGGACATTATGCCTTTCAATGTCCCCGTGGGAAAGGAAAGAGGAAACATCATGCACATGCAACAGATATGGAAGATCCCACTCCTCGGAAGAAGATTAAGGGTATGTCTTTTGATAGAAAAGAATACATCCCTTCAGATGATTCCAAGCATACAATAAAGGGAGTAGGAGAATCCTCCTACCAGTTGGATTCAAGTCTACCAGGTTTGATTGATAATTTGATTTTTCAAAATATCTCAGGTTTAATATTTGTTACATCTAAAATTTTGTAGCCTTGACAATAGCCTTTAGAGGCTTATTACTACTGATTATTTTTTACAATCAAATGATCAATAATACTTGAATATTTTGGGTACTATGATCATTATGCTCAATGTTTAGTACTAATTATGCATTTAGAATTAATTTCTAGGAGATATTCTTGGTTGTTGTTTTTTTTTTGGTCAATAGAGCTAGAAGGGCCTACCCAGAATCATTGCAGTGACTAGGAAGAGACCAGCATGGTTATGTGATACTTTGCAGGATGCAAAGGAGATGCACATATATGGCATTAATGAGCCACATCATGAGGAGGAGCATATGGTTCCACAAGTGGTGAGGAAGGTGGCCCCACCAAGTACCAGCGTAGAAGGAGCTAGAGTTCAGAGGGATTTGGGCCTCGAGATCAAGTAGGGAGGAGCATCCTCCCATTACATCCCATAGGAGATCAGATTTCAGAAGAGGTCGGTAGATGTAGAGGGAGAAGATGGCTACAAAGATTATATAGACTCAGAGGGAGTCAATCTTCAAAGGGAGCATGTAGACTCAGAGTGAACCTAATATCAGAGAGAGTCATTGGCTTAGATACTTTCATTCAGAAAGTATTCCTCCTCATATTTAGATGGGAGAGAGTGATGTATTCCAGGACTAAAATATAGGTGCCATGAGTTGAGGAGGCTAGATAGAAGCTTCATAGGCTTCAAGGATATGTGAAATCTCCTGGAAGGATGCACTTGTTTCAGTAATTTTTTCTATAGTGACAGAGGAGGCAGCTAGTTAGAAGGACTGGGATATGGATTTTTCCTCAATTCCATAGAGAGCAAGAGACCACACAAGTTTTTCCATCCATGTGGCGCTGATGAGGAATAACATTGATTCATAATCTTCCACTTTTGAGGAAGTTTCTAAGCAGCAAGTGTGGAAGGATGCCATGATGGAAGAATATCATTCCATCATGAAGGGTGATGTGTGGAAAGCAGTTTCGAGACTAGAAGAGAAGTCACTGGTGACCTCCAAGTGGATCTACAAGATCAAGCATGCTACAGATGGCATCATAGAGATGTACAAAACTAGATTTGTGGCTAGAGGATTCTCCCAGCAATAGGGAGAATATTATGATGACACACTTGCTCCAGTAGCCAGAACAAGTGTACATAGAGCAGCCACAAGATACATGAGAAGGAGTCTCATGTCTTCATACTGAAGAAATATTTGTACAGGCTTAAGTAGGCACCCATAGAAGGATGTGCCAGACAGTTATTCTAATGAGATTGGGGATGATTTCCCCTTGATATTGGTTGACATGTTTCTTATAGGGGATGGGAAGCTCGCAGATGGGTGCAAGAGGGATCTTACTTCGAAGTTTGAGATGAAGGACCTAGGTCTAATGCATTATTTATTGGGATTGGAGGTGTGGCAAAGGCCAAATGAGATTTTCCTTAGCTAAGGAAAATATATTGTTGAGATCCTACAAAGATTCGGGATTATGGACTGCAAGTCCATGGCCACACCCATGATGACAAATCTGAATCTCTTGAGTGATTCATCTTCATATTTGGTGGATCCTGCTATGTAGAGACAGTTGATCGGATCCTTAATGTACCTAGTTAACACCAGGTCGGACATATGATTTGCAGTGAAAACCTTGAGTCAGTACATGGTTGAGCCTAGACATGTACATTGGATAGCAACAAAGTATGTGTTGAGATACCTGCATGGTATGGTTGGATATGGACTTAGATATGTCTTCGATGGAGAAGTGAATTTGCAAGGTTATACAGACTCTGACCGGGTGGGGAGTGCAGTGGATAGGAAAATCACATCATGATGTTGCTTCAAACGTTAGTGGCACTCAGTACAACAAAGGTAGAGTATATAGTAGCCAGTGTTGCAAGTCATGAAGTAGCGTGGCTTCAGAAGTTGCTTGCAGAGTTACTTGATCTAGAGTTGGAAATCAAATAAAATTTCATCTGAGACATGGTGTAGAGAGGAGATGTGGAGATCCAGTACATATCCATAAATGAGAAGATAGAGGACATTCTCACCAAGCCTATATCTAGAGCAAATTATGAGTACTTCAGAGACAAGATTGGCGTGATGCAGAATGTCCACTCTCATTGAGAGGGAGGTGTGATGTTTCTCCTCTAGTAGGATTCCCTTTGGACAAGGGTTTCCTAGATCAGTCATGTGGAGCAACTGAGGGAGTAATGTAGTAGTCTTTCCCAGTGGATGGGTGTGAATGGGACTACTGGGAGAGGAGAAACATCATAGCATAGTCGTGGAGACTATGGGAGTATATTCGTGCTACTAGACGAGACTATAACTATGGTTGATGGCATGGTAGTAGTTGTGTGCTACTAGTTGATTGTTGCATAGTTATAGAGATGATCGTGAATGACTATGGTTGATGGCATGGTAGTAGTTGTGTGATACTAGTTGATTGTTGCATACTCATAGGTGCTGCAAACTATGATTATGGTTGATGGCATGGTAGTGGTTGTGTGCTACTAGTTGATTGTTGCATAATCATAAAGACTTTTGAACTACATGGTGGTAGCTTTTGTAGCTACTAGTTGATTGCAGAATATGACTATGGTTGATGGCATGGTAGTAGTTGTGTGCTACTAGTTGATTTCTGCATAGTCATAGAGTTCGTGACTATGATTGATGGCATGGTAGTAGTTGTGTGCTACTAGTTGATTGTTGCATGGTCACAAAGATCATAACTATGGTTGATGGCATGGTAGTAGCTTAGTGCTACTAGTCGATTGTTGCATAGTCATGAGCGACTACTGGATATCATGGTAGTAGCTTAGTGCTACTAGCTTATTGTTATGTAATCATGACAACATGGTGGCATCTTTGTGTTGCTAGTTGATTGTTGGAGAGCATGGTAGTAGTTTAGTGCTACTAGTTGATTGCAGCATAGTCATATAGACTATGGTAGAGGATGGAGCTATTGATGGCATGGTGGTAGTCGTAGGGCTACTAGATGATTACAGAGTAGTCAATGGACTACTAGAATAAAACATCGTGGAAAGATACCTCCCTAGAGAAGAGGGAGTGTTGATGTTTTGGTAGTTGTGGGAGGTATTTTCCTCCTAGACGACCTTTCTTAGAAGAGAAGAAGATTCCAAAATTCAAAGGAAGACCATTGAACAAAAAAAGAACACCTCGGAAGAGAAGTCAGCCCACGGGAAAAGAATAAAGTGAAAATGGAATCCTCCAGATAATAATTCGGCCCACGTGAATTAATAAAGTGGAAAATGAATTATTCCAAATGAAAATCCAGCCCTAGTATTCCAAATAAGAAGTCAGCCCCAGTACATTGATAGACCATTATAAATATAGTGACTCCTTGCTCATTTGGATACACTCACTCATAGTTGCAACTACATAAGGAAGAAGACATGGGTCTAGGGAAACAAATATGTAGCTATTGCAACATCTAGGTTCTTGGTTTTTTTTGGTAGTGATTTCTCTTGTGCGCTCTCCCTAGGAAGAGGTGCACTAATTTGTATGGTGATGTTTCTACAGTTGCATGGTATGTTAGCTTTGCGCTAGGATTTATTATTTATCAGTTTTCTCTTGAGAGTTGGTTCATGGTTGGATTATATTATTGACTAAATCTATCTAAAAAAGGTTGGATGGTTTTTTCCCCGGGTTTGGGGTCTTCCCAAGATAACTCTTGTGTCTTCTTGTACTTTTTTATGCTTCTCTTATTTCTTCAGTATATGATATATGGTTGTTAAATTTTAAAGAAGATCTAAATACACCGGTAAACCTATTGCTCTATAAAGTTAATGAAAATCTAACATACACTAAGGCCCTAATCATATCTACATTGGTTTGCTACTAAGAAAAAGAGTCTAATTGATTTTATATTACACTTTGTTTTATTATGGTGGTTGATTAGGAAAGGTAACAAATGAAACTCCAATGACGTTATTTACTCTTTACCAATAAAAAGAAGAGAAAATATGCTTACAAAATATGCAACTTTTCTTTTCAATGAATTCTAACTAAGGAAGGGAAAAAAAACTCTTCCTTTTCAGTTTGTAAAATCAACAAGATTACCTCACAATCATGTAGCAACCATGCAAGGAAAACAACACAAATGAACAATATCCTTGAATGCAAAACACACCAATGCAATCTATTTCAAATCACCCAAAAGATTCACCTTAGCACACTTTTTTTTCGTTTTTGAAATGGAAGTTTTTCTTAAACTAAAGAAAAAAATAAATCTGCAAATCAAACCAGCAAACAACAAACTAAGGGTTGTATGACATTGGTAGTGATGCTACCAAGAACATTTCAATGTCTATATGGGATCAAAAACACAAAATTTGGAAAAAGGATATAATAGAGATCTAGAGTTTGGGAGCACAAATTTACAGGGGCTATAGTGCACTCTATATTTACCATAAACATATCATATAAAATGTCAAACAAATCCTATGAAATCTTCTATCAAATGGATTTGGTCTAGTGGCAATCTAAGTTTCCTATCAAAAGATATCAACCAAGCAGTACACGCAGTCATCACATAAAATCTGCAAAATAATTGATTTTAAATCAATGATAATTTCACTTTTTGGACTTCGATTCAGACTTTTTTTTTAAACGGGATAATTTTTCGAGAGGAATCCATATCTATATTTATTTCAATCATATTTTGCATAAAAATTTATAGAATTTGATCTGACGATCGTGGCCCTCTTTTAAGGAAAAAACTTCTTAAGTGTCCAGGAAGAAAACAAAGGTTGTCCCCACTAGAGTCACTAATTTTGTTAACAGAGAATTGTCACCTACGGATAAGAAATACCTCCCTTGGATCTGTCGTTGATCCAAGACAGATAGTGAGATAGACCACTGCACAATTCTCCATAGATCTAATAGATAGTTTCCTATTTAAGAAAGAAGATAAAATGGAATACCTTTAGATCGATGATTGTCCTTATGTATCTTGGTCATTGCAGCTCAGTAGATCTAGATTCAACTCTTGCAACCTTCTTCTTGCATACAAGTGACAACAAATACCAATCTTCAAACCTTCTTTAGCTTTAGGAAAACTCAAATCTAGCTCAGATCTAATATAATCTACTCAAGGAAATATTAGATCTAACACAAGTATTAAACATTGAATACATATGTATTGAAAGGGGAAAACCAAATAGATCTATATTTAAATCAAATGGACAAATACATCAATGTTTTTTTACCTTAAGTCATGATACATTCCTCCTAGTTCTAGGTTCTCGATGCTCCTTCTTGGAAACTTGAAACTCCCCCTCTATTTCACCAATGTAACCACCCTCAGACTGTAGCTTCCCCCATCTCCTTCATTTGGCCTCTTCTTATAGGAATTTAGAAGAGATTGGAAATAGGCTTCATGAAATGTGAATTAGGTGGATACAAGTCATGGATAGGATTGATGGCATGTGAATTAACCAATTACAAGTCATAGATAGACTTGATGGTATGTAAACTAAGCAATTACAAGTCATGCACAAGTTTCATGCTCAATTATGACATTTTTCCAATTCACTGTGAATTTTCTTTTTTAATTATGAGCTTTTTCTCATTTATGAAATCATTCTTATCTCATAATTATGAAATCGTGACAAAATAATTATTTCCTTGTGAAATCGTTATGAGAATTTTACTCAATTATGTAGTTCTAACCACATAACATCAAATAACATGTTTGCAAAACCTATGGTGGCAAATACAAGTATAACAAATTTTTACAATCAATCAGATTATATAAATTAATAAAAATATTAGTTATTTGAAAAATACAAGTATAACAAATTTTTAACTAAATAAATGTTAGTTTCGTAAAAGAAAAATGAAAAAAAAAAATTGTATACACATAATAAAAAGGAAATATATTATTTTATGAATATGTAAAGGAAATATATTATTTTATGAATATGTAAAGGAAATATATTATTTTATGAATATGTTGCCCTTAATTGAATCTAAAACCTACATTCTAATGCAAATCTGTTCTTACACTTTCTTATATTTAACTTTTTAAGATAGGGAGCTCCATATCCTTACTAGAGGACCCATCATCGACAAGCTTTGAAATGTTGAAAGCCTCTATAGTTAGCAAGTTCAAATAAAAATATGTTATGTATTATATACCTATCTTTGCATATTATTTGTTCTTTATCTAAGCAAAGTTTCATTTTCCTTACGAAAAATAGAGAACATAAAAGAATACTTTGAGATCAAGTAATATTTCGTTGTATTTATTAAAAATAGGAAACATAAAATAATTATAAATATTTTTGCAAATTAAAACTAATCTATACTTTGAATTTTTTTTTTTTCTCACCTCTTATTTGTTGTCATTTTATTGCACTGCAAGGTTAGCCTAGGAGGAAGGCTTACTCGATTCTAAGTGAGCCAATGATTCCATTAAGCTTTTTCTCTATTTTGGAGAAAGGCCAACCAATTAGCAAAGGGTGGAGCAAAGGTAGCAGATATGGTGTTCTCTCCTCACAAATGAATGGGCACAAATGAATGTAGACCTCTGCTTGCCCCCTTAAAGACAAGAGCCTTTTCTCAGAAATGAATGCAGACCTCTGCTTTCCCTTAAAGACAAGAGCATTCGCATAAGAGAAAGTGGGCTATGGACTATGCATCAAGAAAATGGATGGAGAAAACATTCAATGTCAAGAAGTAATGCTAGATTTGATATTCTAGTATTGTTTTACTTGTTAAAAATAAGAGCACTCACATAAGAGAAAGTGGGCTATGGACTATGCATCAAGAAAATGGATGGAGAAAACATTCAATGTCAAGAAGTAATGCTAGATTTGGTATTCTAGTATTATTTTACTTTGAAAAATTTATTACTTAAATATGTGTTTTAAGTTAAGATATGGGTGAATAATATGGCTTTAAGCTAAGATATGAGTGGACAACATGGCAATGGGGACTTTATCCGTAAAAGATGCAAAATAAGATTTAAAACTTAGATTAAAAAAAATGAAAGTGGAAAATTTGTATGACTTTGCCAAAATCTTAAGTTCAAATAATAAAAAAGTCGTTGGTTTAGGTGCAAGAATAATACAAAAGAGGTGAACCGATTCCTACAGTCCTGGAAGGGTAGGGATTAATAAAGCCATTTGACATTTGTTTCATGACTTTATGTTTAATATAGAGATGAAATCCATATGACAATCGTTTCATGGAGCCGACGAATATGTAGATGCAAAATCACTGTAAAGTAAGGCCACGTGGCTTTCTGTTTATTTTTCTTCTGGAAAGAGGAGACAATGATGAAACGTCTATCTAACCAAGAACGATACGCGGGGTTTCTGATTAAAAAAAAGGAGAGAACCCTTACAAGACAGTCCAATTAGCCGTTTGAATCTGTTGACGTAAACCTCTGGAGTGACCAAAATTTGTTCGTAGCATTTCAGAAGTAATCTTTCCTCTTGAGTTATTTTTTAGATGGTTTGCTTTTAAATTTCTGGTCAATTCAGAAATCTGATCGATTTTTTGGGCATCTGGATTGGTTTAAAATGGGGTAAAACTCTAAAGTAAGATTCTGAAATGTATGGAACTTTGATCCATACAAAACTCATACTACCCCTGAAAATCTGCCGGATTCAAACCCATTTTTTTTTACCTAAAAAGCGGATCTGTTTGCTCCCGAATTAACCTACTCCCCTCCCCTCACTATCAAGATTATCACTATTAATGTCGAAAACTAGATGGCCAAGTTGGTCTCAAAGGAATGTAGGATCTAATGGCCTTTAACAGACAATGTGGAGGCTGATGCTAATTGACTATCGATCTCGTAAAGTGCTCAAAGCATAAGGTAAAGATTGTAGAAAATGCATGTAACGTGTTCAATTTGATCACTTCGGTTCGCAGTGTTATACTTTTTGGTCATGGCCACCCGAGTCGCGGCCTCGGTCGATTATGTTCACATACGAACGATGAATCAATGCCTCCAGTTTAAGCGTTGGATTGACAAATAACGACGAAACGAGCCCGAGATTCTCCACAAGAAGTAGAGAAGTTTGAATGGGAATTTTCACTTCTTTGATCGGCTTAAAAATTGAAAGAAAGACAATGAGGATTTGGAACGCCTTTTTCATGTGCGCATTCCGATAAAATCGGATTCTCACGGAGACTATTATGTCGGGACTCAAGACATTTTTTTATCAGTCGGGGTGCAAAATTTTCCTCCGCACAAGCCGTGATTTTGTATTTGTCTGCAGTAAAGTCGGTTCCACGAGAACTCTGTTCCTTGTTTTTATATATAAATGTTCCATCGAAGTGAGCAGAGTCAATTTTGAAACTACTTCTTTGCAATGTGGAGCCGCATATGAAGAAAATCCCGTCATCAGTGGCATTTTCTATTGGGTTGGAACATTCACTTTGACAACAGTGAAAAAGAGTGTGAACTCAGAGAATATGAAAACAAGATTGAAAGGAAGGAAGAGCGGGCCATTAATTAATTGTTAACATATGCACACTCTTTCCTTCCGTTTGGATTTTATATGGTCTGGCCTGGCTCTTCTTCAAATCCACTTGCATTATTGTTGATAGTTTAACGATTATGGCATGGCATGGCAGTAGACTCTGCCATAGTATAACTGATAACATAATAGTAGGTGGGTCGAATTCATTCAATTCAACTCATTAAATATCTCGCTTGCAGTACTCTCTTCCCTTGTACAACTGATAAGAGTAGGTGGATTGAATTCATTCAATTCATATCACTTCTTAAATTACAACTAGTCTAAACATTTTATAAAATGATTTTTATTTGATGGTGAAAAAATGTTAGATAGGGGTTTTTCAGCATGATGAATTTATTTCTGCATTCGAAAAAAACATTTTGTAGAATAATTAGACAAGGCCAATTTCAAAATGTCTTGTTGATTTAATTAGTTTAAATCGATATTAAATTAAAATTGTATAAATTCTCACTCCATAAATATACTAGCCCAGCCACTTACCCGTAGACATTTATCTATATTAATTTGTTTGTGGACACGACCAAGAATATTCTTGTATGGTTAGGCTTTGGTCAATTCCTAAAATGCTGCCATGGGATGAAAGAGTGTGTCACCTTTATGACACTAAGAAGGTTGAAGATGAAAAACAATTTCTTTTAAATTGTCCAGCCTATACCCATATTAGATCTCATTTTCAAAATATTTATCACACTACCAACCTTCCTAACATCTTAACTCAACAAAAGTATGGTGATCTTGGAAAGCTTCTCTTAATGTTTTTCTAGCACTGAAACAAAATTCTAAAGAATCACAAGTAATCACTTACCCTCTTAAGGTCTGATTGACCAATTCAGTCTTAGTGGACATTAATAATCATCATCATCATTACATATTTTTAATTAAAAGACTAATTAATCTGGAAGTTTTCAATAAGTATACTCGGTGAATATCTTTTTTTGAAGTTATTGGTAAAATTGTTTTATTATTATAATTATAATTATGTTTTTTCATTAAAATAAGGTAATATGGTAATGTAAATTAACTTTTATTAATTACAATATTATAAAAAGATATAATATTTGTAATAAATAATAATAATATTAATATATGTTAATCAAATATAAATACAATTTATTTCTTATGTAAGAGATATATTTAATATATAAATACAGTACAAAAATTACTATATAAATAATTAATGATGATGGGAATTTGTTCTTGTTTTAGTAATGTTTATTTTTTTCTTTACACTATTCAAATCAAAGAGATATTTCTGAACTTCTAGATTATGGTTGATTACCTCCTTATAATATTTTAATTTTATTTTCCCCTTTAACTCTTTATCCCACCACATTTTCTCTTTAAATTTTGATGCAATGATATTTTTAATATTATTTTTATTATGCAATGTGGTATTTTCCTGTATTCCCACCATCTCTACTGAGTCGTAGGTGGTTTTGGGTGAACTTTGAAGCAATTTTATAAAGTCTCTTGTCTTCCATGTTTAACTTGTTCTTATGCATTAGGTACCTAGTCACATTCATGCTCTCAATGGGGGAAATGCTTTATTCTATGAAGAGGATAGGATAGGTGTATTTCCTTTAATTTAGACATAGTGAAATTTACAATTATTTTCAAGTCCATAATAAACTAATTTCCACCCTCCATTTATCATTTTCTCAATGCCATAACTCCAATTGAGTTTGTGATGAATATCAATTCCAAGATAT
>JASDQU010012343.1:95495-124628 GCA_032191745.1 Picea mariana
CCATGTTAAGGGTTGGTGTGGCTCAGGCCGGGTGCGATCCCCGGGTGATTTTGACGGCTTAGATGCCCCTGAGTCGCGGTTTCTCAGCCACAGGTTAATCGCAGGTCCTGCACAAATTAACAAACAAAAAAAAACTTTCAATTTGATTAAGTGATTTTTGAACCTTAATAAAACAATTACCACTAAATTACACTAATTTTGTCTCTTTTAAAAGGGCGAATTATTTTTATTAAATTTATTTGAGATGTCATATGTTAAAAACTATTTTTTATAATTTATAAAAATATTTAGATCTGTTTTTCAAACTTATTTTCTTAAAAGGGGCGAATTATTTTTTCATAGGTAAAAAACTATTTTTTTAATTTTTAAAAATATTTAGATCTGTTTTTCAAACTTATTTTCTTAAAAGTGTATTTAAGGTGATTGATTTTTTTCCTTTTAATAAATAGTTTTTATTTTTAAAATAAATACCAGAAAGACTTTGTAGGACGGTATTTGAAGGATTGAATTCTTTTAATAAAGTTGAAATAAAAGTAATTATATTTGAAGATCTCCTAGAATATTTCATGGTGACCATTGTGATTAAAGGTCTTTTTAACAGCTTTTAAATCAATAATGTTGATGGTGATTTTACAGAGATACAATCTGTAAATAAAAATACCGCACATAACACACGTTTGTAGCTGAAAAAAAGTGCAAAATGTTGAAATACCCAACGCAAGCTAGCTTATGGCATTTATCATATGTTCGCATGAACAAAGAAAACGTTTACGTTAATGCTCGACGGTTCAAGTTTCTTAATATGGTATCAAGGAATAGTGAGCTTTAAATAAATATGGTTCTCATTTAACATATGTGATGTCCATGGATTTAAAAGGGGCGTCGACTACTTAACATTCAGATTTTCTTGTGGAGTTTCAACTGGATTTTTGATTTAAATATGGAAAATAAATTCAAAAATTAAGGTAATTTGATTGTTGGTTTTTAAAAAATCATATATTATAGCTTGAGTGGGCCTAATGGTTAAGAACATGTGTTTCCTCTTAAGAAGTGTTATTAGTATGTGCAAAAAATTAACCCTATTAAATCTACCTTATTACTTAACCCCTTTTCGTTCCAAAGTTTTGTTAAAATTATATATTTTTAATTTTTAAGAAAAATAAAATTATTTTTTGAATTTTTAAATTTAAAATTATATATTTTTAATTTTGAAAAAAAATAAATTTATTTTTTGAATTTTTAAATTTATTTTTTCCATTTGTAATGAGACATAATTTTCTTTAGAGTGTTTGAATATGTTTTAGTGTTAGTTAAAACTTATAAAGTCATTTAAAAGTAGAAAATTTTTACATACTAAAACATAATTTTTTAATGCCGGACATATTTAATACACTAAACCTCAAAGATTTGATACCTCTTACAATTCTCTATTTGAACATAATATTCATGAACACTACATTGTCATCAGATATATATAGCAAAGTAAAATTTATGTAACTATCTTGTATGATTTTAAGTATGTCTACAAGGAAAAGCTACCCCTGCAACAACAAAGGTTTCCAAGCATTTGGAAAGCTAGAATCAAAGCCTGAGAAAAAATCAAAGTCAATACTTGAGAAAGAGTCTAAAGTGATTACAGGAAGGCCTTAGAAGCCTCGTAGACTAGTTCTTTACATGCACTATGCATTGAATAGATTTAGTATATCTATGAAGCAATGCATGTTTTCATTACATTTTTTATATAATTTTTATTCCCACTCAACACTATTCATGAGATGATAGAAATTGGTCAAATCAATTATATGCAACCCTAGCCAAAAATATGTGAAATGGTGAAATTCTCATAAATTGATCTCAAAAGGAGAATATTTACCTCTTAAGAGCCATGACCAATGGTTGCAATTGTTCAACGCCTCCACAATTTAACCATACCTCCATAACCATAATTGAACCCCTTCACAAGTGTTCAATGGCACTACAATTGAACCATGCCTCCACAAGTGAACCCATTTCCTTGCAAAATTAGCCCAAGGTACTAGTTATTGTATTTTTCCTTTGTCTTCATTTAGTGTTAGTAGTAGCTACAGGCATTATAATTCTAATGTAAGCGCATTCCCTTTTGTTGTAGCTTTTGCAAAATTGTGTGTACTACTCAAAGCATATGGTGTCTGCAGTGTATATCTATATTATTGGAGAGGAAAAAATAAGATAGCAAGGAGAATGTATTGAATACAATTGTTTTTGAAGAGCGAAATCAAAATACATCTTTGAATACCATTTTAGTGTATACCTATATTATTGGAGAGGAAAAAATAAGATAGCAAGGAGAATGTATTGAATACAATTATTTTTGAAGAGCAAAATCAAAATACATCTTTGAATACCATTTTTGGGTCATTGAATGATATAGAGCAATGTTTTTTGAAATGTTATAGTCAAAGAAGATTACTTTAAACATTCAAGCAAAGTAATAACCAAGTTAATTCCTAGAATTTTCCAAGAAAAAACTTCCATGCATAACTTTTGCACATTTCTTTCAACCAACTCATCCATAGCTAGCTACAAAGGAACTCTATTAAGCAACCAACTTATTTGAACTTCCAATGTCCTCAATTCGAGCATTTGGTTTGTATATAAGGCAGACCAAAGGACATGCAATTATTTCCCAATTCCTTGATTTTCATCTTCAAACTTTGCCCCCACCCAAGATTCAACACACTTGGAGTCACAATAGTTAGCCTATAATATGTTAGCAACTTGGACTTGTTTCCAGGAAGGAGGAAGAATAGACTTATATGGTTTTCCTACACACAAAAAAAATAACAATTTAAGGTGATTGATCCTTAAAATACAAATAGCGGGGAAGAAAAACCCCACATTGGAAAAGTTGTCTATACTTTTATACGAGTTTACAGGGTTATACAAAGAACTTTTATGAACAAAATTGTTGCAAGAATATTTCATTATTGAAAATTTGTAGTTAGATATCAATTCATACATAGCAGAGAATCTTAAAAGGTTATGAAGATAATCTACTCTATAGTTCATGCATGCTACTAAACGCTAAATACAACCCTAGTTTTGTTTAAAAGTTGAGTCGAGGTTTAGTAGAACTCGAGATAAATCTCTCACCACCTTCCTCAAGTAGAAATTGTCACATGGTCTTTCATGTACCAATTGATTGAAAATTTGATGTCTTTGTCTTGAAACAGACCTTTTAGCAATATTTAAGAGAAGAAGATGGAAAATTGGAGCCATGCCTACCTGCAGTCCCCTTCCTATGCATGTTCTTCCAATTCCCGATACTTTTTATATATAATGCCTCCAATTTCCTACCTTGCTTGTATAAAAAAAAGGATAAGATGTTATGTATCATAACTATGTGTGTGTGTGTGTGTGTGTTTCAATTATATCCACTCTAAAACCCTTCTTGGGAATAATAACAAAAAGAGTAGTTATTTTCCAAACATGAGTTCTGATGACAATAATATTTCAAGGAAAAACCGTAATGGTGAAATTTGAGTATATATTGAAAAAATGCTCATCAAATAACTGACTTAGAAAAAATATTGTATAGTTGAATTGAGCATGCTTCCCTTCTCTGTGTGATTCAGGTCTCTATCTATCTGTCAATGGCCGAGTATGGTTCTCACAGGCTAGGTGCAACATGCACCTGTTTCTACTATGGGAAATCACCAAAGTTATTACAGACCATGAAATAGACATGTATACAAAGTTATTACATGTAGAGATTTGCATAAAAACATGGTCAAATCCTCTCCCTCATGTTGCATACTATTGTGTCCTTTGCCACATTTCCCACTATTATATTCCTAATGATTTCCTTGTGAAAGGTTGTTAGGATTCATTAAATATGTTATCTATTTCATGAGTAAAATATCCACTTGTCTAATTTGCTAAAGTATACTTCTCCCAAACACGTTGTTTTACATGCTACAATTAATAATCCATGGCCCACCTGTTTACCTTTTTCCTATGGTAGAGTTTATTAATCCTGTAAGTCGACCATTTCCTATATGGAACCAAAAGACTCGGAAGTTATTGATTCTTTAGATTATGATCCTTGTGCTCTTCAATAGACTCATTCTCAATTCCATCGCATCTCTTACTCTCTCACTACTTAAGACTCATAAACTTTGGATTTAAAAACTTTTATAAATCAAATTAACATATATACAACCTGGCTTAGGCTTGACATGACAAGTCAACTTTCATTGTACTTTACAAACGTTGCTTCTCCTCTCATAAAAAATTGTATAATTCAAATTCAAAAATATTTTAGAAGGAAAAACTTTTTAATAACACAGAATTTTTTTAGGGTCTTTATTTGAAAAGAAATATGAAAATTATAAATCATAAAATGATTTATAATGTTTTCACTAATTCCTATTACTATGGAAATGTAAATAAATTATCTTAATAATTTAAGAGAGTCCAAATAAAATAACAAATACTATTTAATAATTATTTCAAACTATGCGAATGTAAATAAATTATCTTGATAATTTAAAAGAGATTAAAAATAAAATAAATAATATTAAATATTTCAAAATAATTTAAAAATATATGAATCTTTATTCTCGAAATATAAAACAATATATATAAGAAAAGTAGTAAACCATACATCATAAACTAAAATAGTACTATAACATTTCAAATATTTTAAAATTAAAATTAAATATTTATACTTTACCTATATTTAGGTAATTAGCCATTCCTCTTTTGTCGTTCTCTTTGGAAAATTTCCTTCTGTCTATGTCATGACAAGCCCATTTTCCTATCCAATACATTCACCTAACATAGGGAGAAAAAAACGTTTTAACCACTGGATTCATTGGGAAAAGCAAATACGACAGATTTAAATGCTCAAATCGGACAAATAACAAGTGACTGCTCAACTCAAGGTCATATATGGAATGCTCAGTGGAACTTCATTCAATAATATATTTTTATTGGGCGAATGCCATAATCGCTTTTCAAGTCGAGACATATATTTCTGTGTCGCATAAGTAGCAATTAGAAAAAGCGAAATATTTGATGAGGTAAACATACTTTTCTCTAGAAACGTTTAGAGACAAAATAATGTACATCACTTACGAATCATTGATAGAAAAAATAACATACATCACTCATTAGTAATCTAAATATACAATTATATATAATTGAAATTAATAAAATAGAAATTGACAATACATGCACACTCGAGAAGCTTCTTGCTTTAAATTATCTTCAAATTGACTATAAAATAATCTTAACTTATTATATAGAATTATTAAATAATAAATAAAAAATTAAAAATTAAAAATAATTTAATGAGGTAAAATTTAATAATATTAAAAAAAGTTAAATTTATAATTGATTAGTTATTTAACTTGACTTTGGAAAACAAAAACTTAAAATGGCCAAAGATTTGACTACACTAAGAATAAGTTGCCTAGATTCTTTCTTGACTCTTGTAGAGGGATTGGGGGTTAATACACTGCCTCATATTTCAAGACTAACTAAACTATTCTCTACATGTAATCTAAGTATTTTAAGGTCATCTTAAAAGTGTTACCATACATGATTTTAACAGTCAACACTTTGGATGTCTGAATGGCATTCATGCAGCTATATGTAAGTCATTTAAACCATCTCTACCTTTATAACCAAAAGGAAACAACCCTAATTTAGTCTCGAACATGGTCTTTTTTTTTTTTTCCACTCTTATAATCAAATGAAACGACCCCAATTTATTCTCGAACATGTTTTTTTTTTCAAAGTTAACGATAGCAACAACATAAGTTAATATTGACAATACTTTCTTTTGTGTTTAAATCTAATAATAACATCAACATGAGTAATATTGTCAATATTGTCGAACATTTGTAGGTAGGTATTTGGGATATCAATAGACTAAATTTTTAGGGTGATTCTAAAGTCATAATAGATTGGTTAAACCAAAAAACTAATCTACATGCTATTGAAATTGAAGGTTGGATGGGTAGGATAAGATTGATCATTGCAAATTTCCGAGAAATAAAATTCACACACATATTTCGGTAACACAATAAAGAGGCAGATTCTCTTTCCAAGCAAGAATTGTTGGAACAAAAAGGAATACTAACTTTTTTTTCAATGATTGATGGAAGGACTGGTCCTATGTCTCAGATTAATTTGTTCTGAATGCCTTTTTTGTCTTTTTCTTATTAATCAACCCTTGATTGTGGAGTGTGATATATAATCCTTGGTATTGATATGGAATACTATTAGATTTATATCCTTTGGAAAGCTTCCTACAAATGTAAATGAATTTTTATTAATACAAAAATCCGAGCAAATTTTCATTTAGAAAAAAATATTTACAGCTTGATCTTGTTTATTAAGTATTCATATTTTAATGTTATGGAAAAAGGAAAAATGAATATATTACAAACTATTTTCTTAATGTGATTTAAAAGATGTAATTAATTGATGATCATAACTACAAATTATTTCTCTTACTATAATTTAATTGTTATTAATTAAATGATTATATTTCAAAACTAGTAAATTAATTAAATGATCATATTTCAATATTTTGGGGAAGTAGATATCATCAATATCATACAATCCCATACAATTTGTCATAAGTTCTTCTTATCACACAAAAAGTTAATTTTCATATAATATATATATATATATATATTTTTTTTTGAATACAAACATATATTTATAATTATTTTATTAAATTTTTATTTTTCATATATATATATTTATTTATGGTTGAGAAAATTAATAATGTTGAATATACTTATATAGTTTTTAAATAAAAATAATATGGTAAAAGAAAATTGATATGATCAATAAAAATATAATTCTTATAATATGTAAGTATTTTATAATTATAATTTTATAATTTATTTTTAAAAATTATTAATTGTATTTTTTTTTAAACTATGTTAGGGTGTTAGTCTTGAATTTAAAATTGAAATTAGATTGTAATACTGTAAAAATGAATTATTCCAAGTTAAAATATTTGATTGAACATTATTAGGGGTCGTAATGTGACATTGTGTACTTTATCAATTGTAGAATTTATATGTAACCATTGAGAAACGTTGCAATTTAACATAACCCATGGCGAACAACCATTACAACATAGCACTTAATGAACATTAAAATGCAACATAACCATTGAGGAACATAGTAATTCAACATAAGTCAACCATGATAAATGTCACAATACAAAACAATCATTGAGGAATGTCACAACCAAACATAACCATTGAGCAACATCACACTATGACATAACCATCGAGGAATGTAGTAATTCGACATAAGTCAACCAAGGTGAATGTCACAATGTGGCATAACCATTGAGGAACATCATAATCCAACATATCCCTTCATGAACATCACATTAAGACATATTAACTCTTGAGAAACTATGCAATTCAACATAAATACACCAAGATGAACATTACAATGTGACATAACCCATAAGAGACATCATAAATTTGACATAATTCTTGATGAACATTGAATGTGACACAACTATTAAGGAATGTGGAAATTCCACATAATTAAACCAAGATGAATAACACAATGCATCATAACCATTCGAGAATATATCAATGAAACATGACCCTTGAGGAACATCACAAAGCAACATAACCCTCGAGGAACGTCGTTATGTGACATAACTAATGAGGAACATAGAAATTTGACATAAATCAATCAATATGAATGTCACAATGCAACGTATGCATTAGGGAATGTCGCAATCAAACATAACCCTTGACAAACATCACACTATAACATAACCCTTGATGAACATCACAATTAAACACAACCATTGAGGAATGTATTAATTTGACATAAGCCAACCAAGATGAACGTAGTTATTATGACATAACCATAATCAACCATTATCAACCATGGGCAACCATAGTCAACCATGGAAAACCATGGTCTACCAAAGTCAATCATATTCAACAAAAATCAACCATGGTTAACCATATTCAAACAAGTCGACCATGATCAACCATAATTAACCAAAGTTAACAAGTGTAACATCCCTAGCCACCAACAGGYCGAGCAATGCCACTACTCGGAGCCTTCACTTAGCTTCGATACCAAACTGTAACATCCCCGACCAACATAGAGACTAGGTAATGCTACCACTRCGGAATACACACACACACACACACACACACACACACACACATATATATAACATGMATTTTAATCGAAATTAAACACATAGCATAGAGTTATTGTTACCATTCAGATTCAACAAGATTAACAGTAAATCCACATGCAACAGAACACGTGATAACATTCAAGAATCAGTAKCACAAACATGCATAACGTATAAATTAAGCACAGACTGATACTTATCTTTTAGTTGGAGTAAATCCACCAACTACGTGAAGACCTTCCACGAACCTCTCAGCCATAGACCATGCTGCTCATCACGCTCAGCAGTGGGTCACTCCCGAGCTGGGACTAAGCTCCATCCAAGGYAAGGGAATCCTAGACTAGGTTGAGGTTACAGGAAACTGTACAATTCAACCAGCAGGATTCTCTCCAAGAGCCTTCTTACGCCCACTACTCACATATTCTCATTTCCCACATGCATGTTCCACCCGGGAGTATAAACCTTCACTGTCACACAGTCCATCAGCTGCTTCACCTCCCTCTCAGGGTCTCGGAAACAGGATGGATCAGGAATTCTCAGAGATCCATAGTTGGTGTTGAACTCTCTCTGGGAGAAAACCACTTCCCAACAAACTCTCTCACCTGGAGAGAGCTACTCACAGGCCTGACAACCTGCCTCTTCTACCACGGGACTGAAAACTCGCTTCTTCAACCGGTTTCAACTCAATTCTCGCAAGGTGAGGATAACAACAACAACAATAGCAAATCGGTTAACTCATGGTGATAGAAGCAACAAGAATTTGGGTATGGACATCCAAAAATGACAATAGTCCACACTAAGACACAACGTGGTTCTAACATTTACAGGGTGCTCGGACTTCACAGAAGACGCAAATCATTCTGCAATTCTCCCTGGGTTCACAGGACACACAGGTCGGCTTTTCCCCCTTCTCGTGAGTGGTTTCTTTGGTGACCATGGATGTACAGAGGTCGGTGACAGAGACCAATGAGTTCATATGGAGAATGGGAAAATGGCAACCCAAAACAACCTTCGATGCGCGCAGTTATGCAGATGCAGACGTAGAGGCCAAAAATGGGTTCAGGTGGAGGATAGAAGAATGGCCAGCGAACTCAAGCGAAGGATGACAGAATGGGCAGCGAACCCCCAACTCAGCTGACACTTCAAATTTTAATTGCATGAGCCTAGGTCGAGGGTAAAATCATGAAGATGGGTAACACTTTTGCTTGTTTTATGACAAAAAAAACTGTATTTTCACAAGTTCTTCAACTTCCGGCATACAAAAGTATTTTTTTTTTATTTTCACTTTACAGTAAAAACAAAACTTGTGAATAATTTTGTTATATTTCTAAGGATTATTTTTCATTTTTTTTTTATCAAGATTTGATATGTCAATTTGACAATTGTTTAACAGTATATTCCTTAAACATGAAAGGAATGATAATGAGTTATTGTTTTCCACAACAATGTATCTATTATTAAACTTATGTTTATAAGAAATGAAATATACTGCAACAATCTAGAGAGACTCTATTTTATTATGACTATAATTTTGAATCTAACGGATGAATATTATAATTTCTAGAATTTTTTTAAGTTGACCAAGATGAAAACATTGCAGATTTTAAACACGTTTTTTTCTACACCTTGTATTTATCCTATTTTTTACTTAAAAGTAAAATCTAAAAATACTCTTTTGAAGAGAACAGTTTAAGAATTATGAATATAAATTTTCCATAATTTTCGGTTGTGTATTTTTAGAGATATGGATTTTTCATTTCATTGAATCATAATCTCACCTAAAAATATTATGCAGTGATTTTTTTATAAAATTAAACAAAATTAGATAAAAACAATGAAAATGAAAACAAATTATACCCAATGAAAGAAGATTCAATTTTAAAAATGTTGGTATCAATTCTCAAACTAAATTCTGAGTATTTGTAGGAGTCCGCTACCTCCAAAGATGAAGTAAGATGGAGAGAATTTGCAGTTTCCTGCAAACAATCTCATTTTCAAGTTTTCGGCCGAAATATTCTTTTGGTCGAAACCTAGTTTTTAACAGAATCCGTTAAAAATAAACGTTTCGACCGAAAATTATTTCGGCTGAAATATGCTTACCATGGGAAAATAATTCATCCAAAAAACATTGTACACAAATTTCGAGGGCACCGTTAAATTTAACGTGAAAATTTTCGGCCGAAAAAATGCCGCTAGAAATTTTGGAGACTCGATTGTCACGAAAGTGTTACCCAGATTCATGATTTTACCCTCGACACTTTTCTTCCTGGAGCTGTATGCACTCCACTTAGCATACGTTCCTTTTCCAGGAACTTAGGATAACATTCATCAATTGTCCACCTTAGCCTTTAGGAAATAATATTAAAATATTATTCCTCTAGAGGTAAGCCCCATAGATTATCCCCTAGGCCCACATACTTATCCTCCTCCCTTTCCCAACCTCGTGGAAGCTTAGTCCCCCATCACTCTTTCTTCATGGTTGGTCTACACGCAACGATGTTTATATTTTATTAATGATCTGCATAATTACATATATAAAATCAGGCTCTTGGCCTTTAACACCTAGGCTCTCTGGCCTAGTCACCAAATAAGCCTCCTAGCTTATTATAACTTGGCTCAATAGCCTACAAAACATGTTTAAAATACATAATATAACTGGGCTCATCCTTGGGGATATTACAACAAGTTACCATAATGAACTACAAACAACTAAATATAACCATGGTTAACATAAGTCAATCATGATAAATGTCATGATACGAAATAACCATTGAGGAATGTCACAATCTAACCTAATCCTCAAGGAACATCACATTGTGAGATAACCAATGAGGAACATAACAATTCGACATAAGTCAACAATGATGAATTTCACAATGCTACATAACCATTAAGGAACATTGCAATCAAGCATATCCTTTCGTGAATAATGTAATGTAACATAACCATTCGAGAACATTGCAATTTGACATAATTCCACCTGGATGAACATCACAATGTGACATATCCATTAAGGAACATCACAAATTTGACATAACCATTGAGGAATGTAACAATTCCATATAATTAAACCAAGATTAATATCACAATGCATTATAAGCATTCAAGAATATTGCATTGAAACATAACCCTTAAGGAATGTTGCAAGGAAACATAACCCTTAATGAACATCATAATGTGACATAACCATTTAGGACCATAACAATTTAACATAAGTCAATGAACATGAGCATCACAATGCAACATAACCATTTGGTAATGTCACAATCCAACATAACCTTTGATGAATGTCATAATGTGACAAAATACTTGATGGATGTCAAACTGTGACACAACCATTGAGGAACATATTCTTAGTTGAGTGGGTTGCTTCCCTCCCCCCTCAACCATAATGATCGAGCAACCATATTTCCCCTTGATCTCCCTCAATATCCCTATGGTCAATCAAGTGTTAAAACCCTATAGTCAATCAAGTGCATTAAAATGTCCTCTCCCATAATGGTTGAGTGATTTAACATACCTCATACCTTGACCTCCTTTGACATAAGTCAACCAAGATGAAGTCATAATGAAACATTACCATAATCAACTATGGTTAAACATAATCAACATGGTCAACCATAGTCAACCATGACTAACGATGGCCAACCAAAGTGAATCATAAATAACCTAACTCAACCATGGTCAACCATAATAAGCCAAAGTCAACTATAATAAGAAAAAGTCAACCATAATAAACCATGCCAACCAAAATCAACCATGGACAACCAAAGTTAACCATATTAAAACATGGTTAACCATAATCATCCATAGGTAACCATGGCCAACTATGGTCAACTATGTTCAACCATATTCATCCATTATAAACCATAGTCAACATGGTTAACCATATCCAACATCATCAACCATAACCTACCACGGTCAAGCATAATCAAAGTGCCAAGTTAAGTCACCTTTTAATTACAAAAGGTGACCATAATCCACCATATTCAAACATAAGTGACCATGGTCAACCATAGTCAACAAAACTCAATTATAGTGAACCATGGCCAATTAAAGACAAACATGATCAATGTAAGTCAACCGTGATAAACATCACAATACAAAATAACCATCGAGGAACATCGCAATATAATGTAATCCTTGAGGAACAATACACTACGACATAACCATGATTGAGGAACATAACAGTTTGATATTAGTCAACCAACATGAATGTCACAATGATACATAGCCATTGAGGAACATCATAATCCAACATATCCTTTCATAATTGTTGAAATGCGACATAACCCTTCAAAAACATTACAATTTGACATAAGTCCACCTACATGAATGTTGAAATGTGACATGTTCATTAAGGAAAGTCACAAATTTGACATAACCCTTGATGAATGTTGCAATGTCATGTAAACATTGAGGAACATAACAGATACATATAAGTCGACCAAGATGAATATCACAATGCAACATAATCATTCAGGAATGTCACAATGAAATATAACCCTTAAGGAATGTTAAGTGACATAACCTTTAATGAATGTTGCAATGCGACATAACCATTGAAGAACATAGAAATTAGACATGTCAATGAATATGAACATCACAATATGACATAATCATTAGGGAACATCACAATCCAACACAACCCTTGGGAAATGTCACAATGTGACAAAATCCTTGATGGACATCAAAATGTGACACAACCATTAAGGAACATAGCAATTTCAACATAATTCAACCAAGATGAACATCACAATGAAACATTACCATAATCAACTGTTGTTAAACATAATTAACATGCTAACCATGGCTAACCATGCTCAACCAAAGTTCATAAACAACCTAAGTCAACCATATTTAAACATGGTCAACCATAGTAAGGAAAAGTCAACCATAGAAAACCATGGACAACCAAAGTCAACTATATTAAAACATGTTTACCCCTAGTCATCCACAATTAACTATGGTTAACCATGGTCAATCACAGTAAACCATGTTCAAACATGAAAAACCATAGTCAACCATGGTCAACCAAAGATAACCATAGTAAAACATGGTCAATCATAGTCATCCATAATCAACCACAGCCAACATGGTTAACCATAGCCAACATGGTCAACCATAGTCATCCTTGGTTAACCATAATCACTCATGGTCAACCAAATTCAACCATTGTCAACTTAAGTGAAGTAAAGCCAACCAGAGTTAAACATGGTCAAACATAGTTAAACATGTCCAACCATTATCAACTAAAGTTTACAATAGTAAACTATAGTCAACCATAATCAAACGCATTCCACCATAATCAACCATAGTCAAATATATTAATCAAAATCTATCATAGTCAACCAAAGTTTACCATGGTCAACCATAACTAAGCATGGTCAATAATAGTCAACCATGGTCAACCATAGTCCACCTTGGTCCACTATGGTCAACTATAGTCAAACATGGTTAACCATGGAAAATCATTGTCAAGCATGGCCAAACCATACTCAACCATGATCAACCATAGTCAAACATGATTGACCATAGTTAAACATGGCTATACATAGTTAACCATAGTTAAACATGATCAACTAAGGTCAACCAAAGTGGGTCATTGTTAAATACATTCACCCATGTTCAAACATGGTGAACCATAATCAAACATGGTTAAGCATTCTCGACCATAATCAACCATATTCAATCAAAATTAATCATGGCCAACCATAGTCAAGCATGATGAAACATGGTTAACCACATTCAACCATGATCAATTGAATGTTAACTATACTCAACCATTGTCAACCATAGTCAAACATAATCCCCCATGATTATTCGTAGTCAACCATGATCAACTAAATCAACCATATAGTCAAACATATTCAACCAAAGTCAAACATATTCATGCAAAATTGACCAAAAATAAACATGGTCGACCAAGGTGAATAATGGTTCAACATAGTTAACCATAGTTAACCATAGTCAACCAATTTAACCATAGTAAACCATGGTTGAACAAAATCAATCTTAGTCAAACATAATCAACCATGGCCAACCAAAGTCAACCATGGCTAGCCCTAATCTACCATGGTCAATTGTACATGGTAAACCATAATAAAATACCATAGATATTTCAATATTAATTATATAGATATTTTAATTCACAAATTTATTAATCCTCCTAACATATGCATGTTAATTCACACAAGCACATTATAAAATGTGTTTGATATATGTATATAAACAACATTCTCCACCTTCTAAAAATTAATATCATCAATCTACATATATCAATCACCTTTATTAATGTGATTGTGCTAATTTATTAACTTAAAACATAACTAAATTTTCCATAGGCTCAATACAATTAACCTCATGTTTTATATAATTAACATCATTTTTTTAAATACTTATAAAATAAGTATATGACATTGATTTTAAATACATTGGCAACATGCTTTCATAGGGAGAGATAGTATCATCATTGAAAGATTTACTCTCAATACAATTAACCTCATGTTTTATATAATTAACATCAATTTTTACATACTTGGAAAATAAGCGTATGATATTGATTTTAAATACAGTGGCAACATGGTTTCATAGGTAGAGATGGTATCATCATTGACAGATTTACTCTCAATACAATTAACCTCATGTTTTATATAATTATCATTTTTTACATACTTGGAAAAATTAACCTCATGTTTTATATAATTAACATCATTTTTTACATACTTGGAAGATAAGTGTATGACATTGATTTTAAGTACACTCACATCATGCTTTCATAGGTAGAGATGTTATCATCATCGACAGATTTAATCCATGTGTCAATCGTAGACGCAGTGTGATGCCTCTTTTCTTAAAGGCGTTCATTGAATCACGTCGCGTGGAGGAGTTGAATGTTAGTTGTGAATGTGAATGAACATTCAACTTGTTAGTTGAATGGGAGGGATCTGAACTTATTACCCTTGGTGTCATCCTTCCTCGATTGTATCCAATCAGTTAAAGTACCCAGAGGAGAGGGGCCAATTCCTGATAGATGATTACGAAGGTTCGCAAAAACCTGTTGCCTATACTGGCAATCAGAAAAAAGGTGAGTCGTTGTCTCACGTTCACTTTTGCATAAATCCCACCTATTGGGCCCAGACCAACCACATTTGAGACCATTGACCAAAGTCAACACTTTGTTTTCAATGGCCAACCAAAGAAAGATTTTAGTTTTCAGCGGGGCCTGAGCTCTCCAAACATACGACCACCACCAACTTTTCTCGCTTGTGAACTCTTCTTCCACCAAGGCTAAGTATCTGAGTTTAACAGTGCACATTCTTGTATTCTCATTTTTATCCCAAACTAGAGAGTCCTCCTCGTCCTCTTTAAGGATGATAAAACTGTCGAAGAGATTTTCCATATACTTTGTACATTCATTTGCTAAATTACCTGTCAAAAGAAAGTCTGTTGGTGATTTCCAATTATTCCTTCCAAGGAAATTTCCATTTGCATAGCTGGCATCTCGAAGACAGTAGATTATTTGATTGTGTAGAGCCTCAATACAATTTCTTGATAACTTGAAGGAAGGGTCGACACCTACATAGGGGTCTTCACCTATACGAACTCTTTTCCCATTCCCGATTTGCTAGACAGTCCAATTCTCAATCAAAGGGAAGATGACCACCATTGCTTTCCAGTTGAGAGAGCATCAATTATTGTTTTTGGCTATTGTCCTTAACCAGTCCCAAGTTGGAATGTTCCCTATGTACTTAGAATTTATCACTCTTCCCCAGAGCGATGAGTTGTTGATCATCCTCCACAAGCTTTTGGTGGAAAGGGATGTGCAAAGCCAGTTTAAATTCTTAATGCCACATCCTCTCATGTCTTTTGGAAGAAATATGCTTCCATTTCACAAGAGAAATGCTTGAATCGCTTTTACCAGCACACAAGAAATGAAAACATATTTTCCTGATTTTAGAAAAACGCCCTTCGAAATTTTGGCAATTGTGGCCTAGTATATTGGAATGTTGCTTAGAACCGATTTAAATAAAATCAATCTTCCTCCCCTTGACAACCACTGATGAGACCAAATCATCAATCTTACTTAAATTGTTTTTACCATCCAGATCCAATCTTCGTTTCTATAAGAGTTGGATTTCATAATAAACTCGATATACTTGAACCCTCCATCTATTCCTTTGTAGGAGAAGGGATTTCTTTCCTTTATCTGAATCAAACAGTCCTCCTGAAGAGCATGGAAGTATAAAGTTGTTTTTGAGAAATTGATCTGTATAAAGAAAATTGATATGATATATGTTTTTTTTCTTTTAAAAGTGACAAAACCTATCATTTTCAACCAACAATGAGGATACCATCACTCGTTTCTATATGTGAATGTGGGATAACTCATCATTGTTATTCAAGGAAAACCACACTACATGAAATGACCCACTGGTTGTCCATAAGAGGTAAAACTTTTACTCTTGCCAAATGTATCTAGGTCTTGGGTCACTAACTTATTGGTGGTCCAAAAGGGGGAAGACTTACACTCTTTCCATGTGCCTCTGCGTCTTGGGTCTTTAACCTACTAGTAGTCCATGAGGAGAAATATTTCCATTCTTGTCATATGCCTCTGGGTCTTGGGTCATTAACATGTTTCCTTATGTCCGAAGAAGATGAACTCCAAGCATTTTTGGATCTTACTCCAGAACCAAAATGATGTATTTTGTATTACTTGATCTATAAACTATCATGGATATTCCACTAAAATAGTTTATCATAACATATCTCGCAATATTATGATTTTTTTTATTATTCAATTTATTTCATTAGATGCCAAATTTATTATTACTAGATTAATGCTTACATTTATGAAAATAATTGAAATACAAAAATGAAAGAACAATCAAAAGAAGACACCATCCACACAAATTAACACAAGATGTATCATGGGAAACCCGATATGGGAGAAACCCTAGCTAGAAGGTGAGACCTATGCTCTACTATGTTTTATTCAGTTATGAAAATGCAAATACAAAGAAAGGGGAACTCATTATAGAGTTTCCTTTGACATTGAGGCTTGAATGAATACTTCAAAATCTCCTCCCTCCTCTATTATGATTTCAAATTCCTCTCCTATATGATCTACTCAACCATGAATCAAGTACAACACTAAAAGAATGGAACCCCCTCTCTTCCTAGTGACCCAGTATTTAACATAGCCTGATAATTGTCTAGGGTCAGGTTTTTGCATTCCTCCACCCTCAATTAGTGTTAGGTTTTGGAGCTTCCATAATCTTCTTGAAATTCCGCACATGATTAGCCCACATATGTGAGTAATGGGGGTTTACATGGCATCCACTTGCTACCATGGTTGTCAACAAGGTAGGCCAACTTGTAGGAGGCATAAATTCCACATACAAACTTATATTTAGGTCAATTTCACACCATTGGAAAGGTCTTGATGTGTAGAACAACTTTGAGGGGATGCGAGCTATGTTCACAAAGTTTTTACCCCAAAATGTGTTGTTGGATGTCTCAAAATGGATCTAGAAGGTTATGGACCCCAAATCTCCAAACTAGGACATGCCACTAATATGGGCCTTGCAAGCCAATTCCTCCAATTTTTCTACCTAGAAAGTACCAAGATACAAAATTATATAATGATCCATTCTGCTTCATTACCAAACTATAAAAAATATTACATTTTTCCAAATCAAAATTACATATCACAATTTTTATATTTCTTAATAAACTTGATAATAAAGAGAATACAAACTTTTTCTTAATTTTTTAAAATATTGATTTGACAATCATAAGAAAAATAAACACAAATTATGGAAATATCGCATGTAAAAATTAACCATGTAACATGAAATTTTTCATTTTATTAATTGGTTCAAAGAGTTATAGATGGGACATCCATCCATGAGAAAGGAAACACATTTGTCCCAATATGAGGTTTCCATGTTTCCACAACCATTGAAAAGTAGTGGAGAGGGATGTACCAAGCAATGTGGGTAGCATTGAAAGGAGTAGGTAGGGCTATACTAGGTAGTGTGGATAGTATGTGCATTGGTATGGGTGTATGTTAACATGTATGAGTGTTGTGTCATAGAAAGATGTGTTGTGTATTATCTTTCTCCCATTCAAACATTGCATAATTGACAAAGATAAATGTGGCATTCAGCCTGAAATTATGCAAGAATTTAATTTTAAGGTGATCATGAGTAGTTAAGAAAAATATTCCCCTGAGTTTCCCTCAACGTTTGATGAACTTAGCATTTTCATTGAGAAATAAATGGCGAGAATCATGAAGTTGTCTTTTGAAAAATAGATAGAGAAATTGGTATCCAATTTCTTGTTTCAGTCCATCATGGGTGTGGACCCTGTCATCGGGCCATGGAACTAACAACCCTTCATATGCTACATCGTGGTTGTCACCTCAACTTAATCCAATAGTGAGCTCAAACATCCTTCTAAATATCACAAATGAGTTCACAACACATTTTATGCACTTCCCCTTATGGATTATCTCCAACTACTATGACATCAGAGATGAGGCTTGCCATGATTCCCTATTTAACATCACCTTCATTGCCTTTGGAAAATATTAATTATATTCCACAATATTTTTAAATAGATTTTGTGCCTAAGAAACTGACTGCAAATAGATCTAGGAGAAGAGGTCCATAGAGTCATTAGAGAATACATGATTCTCAACACAAGGCCTTTGGAGAGCATGTTGCTTGTCCAAATGATTGAGGTTTTAGAAAGTTGTAGTGGTCAAGCACAAAGATACATGATTATTTAAATGGGTATGATGATGATGATGATGATGATTGTTACTATTCACCGAGACTAACTTTGGTCTATTGGACCTTAATTAAGTAGTTTCCTTTAAAATTGTATTTTTATGCTTGAATATATTAGAGAGAATATTTCCTAAATCTCCATAGTTTTGACGACTTAATGGGTTAGGAAGGTCAGAAGGTCGGTATTGTTACAAATATTTTGAAATTGAGATCTAATGTTGGCATACATAGAACATTCTAAGATAAAGTGATTTTCATTCTCCAATTTCTTGGTATCACAAAGATGACAAGTTATTTCATCATGTTCTAGAATGGATCATTATATAATTTTCTATCTATCTTGGTAATTTATGGGTGAAAAATCTGTAGGAATTGGCTTTCAAGGCCCATTTTAGGGGTAGGTCCAAATTTGATGATTTGGAGTCCAAAACCTTCTAAAGATAGTTTTAGGCATCAAATGGTAAATTTTTGGGTCAAAGCTTTGTAATCATAGCTATGTTCCCTCGAAACTATTATACACACAAAAATATTTCCAATGGTGTAAAAATCACCTCGATTGGAGTTCGTATGTGGACACTATGCCTCTAGCAAGTTGACATACCTTGTAACCAGTAGGGCATTGAGTGGATACCACACCAACCCCCAATACTCACACATGTGGGCTACTCACATGTGGACTTTCAATAATATTCTAGAAGGTCCAAAACCCTAACACTAATTGAGGATTGAGGCATGGAAAAATCCTAACCCTAGATGGCTACAGGCTATATTAAATACTAGGCCATTAGGAAGAGAAGGGGTTCCATTCTTTTGTTATTGTTATTATTCCATAGCTGAGAAAAGTAATTAGGAATGAGATTTGGAGCATAATAGAGGAGGTAGAATATTTTGTAGTAACCATTTAGGCCACAATGTATAAGGAGGTAGAAGATTCTATAACATCCATTCAGGCCATAGTTCCTATGGAAACTCCATAGGGAGTGCCCCTTTATTTGTACTTGCATTTTCTTAACTGAGAACAAGAGTGGCAGAGCATAGGCCTCACCTTATAGATCTTTTTTTTCCCATATTGGGTTTCCCAAGTCACATATTGTGTTTATTTGTGTGGATGGTGCATTCATTTGCTTGTTCTTTCATTTTGGTTTCAAATATTTCCACAAATTTGAGCACTAATTTAGTTATAATAAATATGAGATCTAAGGTGACGAATTTCATAATAAAATATTTTAGAACATTGTAAGATATATTGTGATGAAATATTATAGTGGAATATCCATGATAGTTTATAGATCATATAGGTATTACATAAGTTTCTGTTGGGTTTTTTTGGGAAGTTGTGGGAACCGGTAATTGGATTAAGAAGGAAGTCACAGATCCCTAGCCATGGAAGATGAGTCTAGTTGTAACAACCCTCGGGATGACGTAGAGGAGAGATTTTCAAATATGGAAGAACAATTCATTGATATATCTTGCAACATGGCCCTCCTCGTGGTGTGATATGTAAATTGTTGTGGATATTCCAATGGAACAGTTTGTCATAACAAATCTTGTATTGTGATGAAACATTTTATTGTGTAGGTTTATTTCCTTAGATTTTAGATTTATTATGCTGAAATATTTTATTATGTAGGTTTATTTTCTTAGATATGAGATTTATTATCACTATATTATTGCTCAAATTTATGAAAATAATTGAAATATGAAAATGAAAGAATAATTCAATGAACAAACTATTCACATAAGTAAACATAAGATTATCAAGAGACTCATCTTCGCAAATCCCACCGTCAATTTGTATATCGCAGAAATCTGGGTGCTATTTGTAGGAGACGGAACAATAGAGACTCTATTTTCGACCTGCCAGGTCGTGAATCCAGTATCCAAAAACTGCGTAGGTATGGAATGAGGAATCTGCATATGCTAAATAAATCTCATTCCATACTTTATATAGATACTATGTCTAGAAGCCCGCTTGTAAATTTGTATATCGCGGAAGTGTAGGTGCTATTTGTAGGACACAGAACAATAGATACTTAATTTTCAGCCCACCAAGCCACAAAACCACGATCCAAAAAGTGACCAAGTGTGGAATGAGGAATCCGCATATGTTCTAGAACAATACAAATACAATGTTCAGCCAAGCAACCCATAGGTCCTCCTGTCAATTTGTATATCGTGAAAATGTGGTTGCTATTTGTAGTACAGGGAATGAAGAATCTGCATATGTTCTAGAACAATACAAATGCAATGTTCAACCAAACAACCCGTAGGACGTGCTGTCAATTTGTATATTGCGGAAATTTGCGTGCTATTTGTAGGACATGGAACAATATTCAGTATTTTTTCATCCTGCCAGGCCGCGAACCCACGATAAAAAAGTGCCTAAGTATGGAATAAGCGATCCGCATATGCTGTATAAAATCTCATGTATATACTTTATATAGAAACTCATCTCCGCAACTCCTGCTATCAATTTGTATATCGTGGAACTGTGGGTGCTATTTGTAGGGCACAGAACAAGAGATACTCAATTTTCAGCCCACCAGGCCGCAAACGCACGAAACAAAAAGTGCCCAAGTATGGAATATCTGATTTCCACACTTTATAAAAGTACATGTTTAACCAACCAACCCACAATGTTGAACCAACCAACCTGCAACTTTGCCTATCATTTTGTATCTCACGGAAGTGTAGGTTCTATTTGTAGGACACAGAACAATAGAGGCTCATTTTCAACCTGCCAGACCGAGAACCCGTCCGCCAGGCAGAGAACCATCAGGCTTTCATGTCTCCTGGGTATATCTTCTTCCGTTTTTCTTTTGTAACCTGCCTGACTGCTTTCCATATGCAATAATTAAGCTTTAATGCTAGTAGCCATCCTGCAACAACCGTTACAGTTGTCATTGATGTCCAGAATTTCAGAGAAGATTTGTCATTAGTACGAATTAAACTAAGATTTGCGCACAAGCAAGTTATCATTTCCAAGTATTCATTTCAAAGGTGACACAATCTTCTTTTTTTGTCCACCGACGGGTTGGTGCTTTTAAGAAATTTATGATTCTTAATGTCTTTTTTCCATCACCGCCACCTTCACACTTTTTTCTAATTGTGCAATTAGTGAGCTGTGATGGTCACAACTCATTTCGCACGAACCCTGGAAATTGACATTGATGAGAGAAAGGCTCGAGGAGATACTCCATTGATACGCATTAAACCAGACTTTGCGGAGGCTTGTATTATCCCTCCCCGATTTCTATTTGAAACATTGTCTCGAGCAAAAGAAAATTCTTAATAACTTGTTGTGGCAGTTCTCTACACACACAGTCAACACATTGGGGCATAATGGCCACAGGTTCCACTATTCCAGGGTATATTATTACTATTCATCTCTCTCTAGCCACGAGAAAAAAACGAGATGGTCCCTTGGTACACCGAGAGATATATTTCAAGCTAAAAAATTTGATGCCAACCTTGGCTACTCAGAGAACCTGCCCACTTGCAGTCATGCTTGTCGCAGAACTTTATGCCATGAATTCCAAGCTAGAAGAAGATGATCTGATGGACGATGATACGACAATGGATGATGGAAATGCAGAAAATATTCCCACTCCTGGGCCCAAATTGAAATGAACCATAACGAATGGACCTTCCCGGCTCAGTGATCGTAGTCATGACAACACCAAAAGGAGTTTCAGAAGAAAAAAAAATGGACAGTGAACACAACAACCACTTTGCACCGAAAAAGTAGGAATTCCAGAGTTCCAAATTAGTCTGTTCTGGGAAGAAGAGTTTGACTGTAAAGAAATCATATGTTGATACTTCCAGAGATATATTTCAAGCCAAAAAAATATTGTTTAACATTTTCGAGTATCAGGTGCAAAACTTTCGTTGYTGTAACGCATTTTCTTACTAGTCATCTCCTTCTRCCCATAATGGACTAATTTGGGCCTCTATAATTGCATGTGCAATCTATACTACTAAATTTTTTTCGACTATGAAGAGCCAGTTTCAACTAAGGGCTATTYCACTTGCCCTGCAAACATTTTCRTCTTCTTCATCATGCAAATCTTCTGAAAAATATCAATTTCAACAGAGGATGATTAATCGAGGAGAAAACTCCAAGGATCTTACATACTGCGGAACCCGTGTTTGTGCTTGCCGCAGATACCTTCAATGTTTTCAACCGAAGAACTGGATCYAATTTCTAAGTATATATGTACAGTACTCAATACTTTTCTTATTTTTTTAAATGGATTTGTTATTATGAAATTTTAGCCTTGGAATCTTCGTCTCTGCCACTTTTCTGGGTTTCATGCATGTTCTAATTGGCATACTTCGGTGCTCTCGTACTTCTTCAATCTTTTGTTTACTAATACCAATGCAAAATGTTCCAGCAAAATCATTCTTCTTGTTTCTAGAGATGCAATTATTAAGTTTTAATGTTAATTAGTACAAAACAAAGTTCACTACTTCATTTGGTATGTTACAGTCATGGAATAATGTATCAATAACATAACTTCACGCGCACATTGCAATAAAATGTAATCTTCAACAATGCATTTCCCGATAACTAGTAGATCATGATTTTGCAACAATGGGGCTTCTTTGAAACCAATTCGCACTTACGAAAAATGTCTTCTGCCTTTCTATTTTCCCAATTCACGCGTTTCCAACCACTGATTCCCCTTTCTTTAAATTGACCCTCTATTGTTCCCTATCCCACAACTGCCACCCAAAGTTTCGCCATGTAGAAATTGACAGGAGGACCCCGCTGGCTGCATCAAAATTGCACCTCTACTTTTCCAGGACCTCAAAAAAACATTCGTAGCTCTGTTATATACAAATTTGAAACCATTCTTAGATCATGCCCTTTTTTGTATTACGGTCGACCTATCATGCCCTTTTCATGATCTCTTCCGTTTTATAGATTTTGCACTCAAAAATTCCAAAACATGAAATTTTACCCTTTTTCGTATTACGGTCCACCTATCATGCCCTTTTCTGTGATGCACATTTTTTGCACTGAAAAATTTTGAGTAATACAATTTAACCACCGCTTCCTCACATATTTACTGGAACTATTGTCAACCCATTTTGAAGCCCATCTGTTCGCTTTCCATACTTCACCATTTGTTCAAATTTCTTTAGGGAATCATCCCTTTGTCGGGTTGAAGAAATATTCAGTTCGTAATCGTTGGTTCCTGTGTTGACGTCCTTTTGGAATTAACAGTTGGAAATTATACATAAGATCTTATTGCTACGCATGCAATTAGCAATTTCCCTATTCCATACTTAGCCATTTTGCCGAAATTTCACAAATATACAAACGAGTCGCTGAACTCCCCCTTCATGATCTCTTCTTGACTATCCCTGTAACCCYTTTTTGAATCACGTCCAACCGCTTTTCAGAACTTTCCATTCTTTCCTTGCTCTCCGCCATCTTCGTCACCTTCACACTTCTCTACAATAAAAGAAAATATAAAGTTTTTTATATATATAGACATATCTTGTTTCTAAATATGGAATTACTRGCATTTAATTCTAATAGGCCATCATGCAGAAACTGTATATATTGTCATTAATGGACGAAAGGGCCGAGGAAATCTYGTATTCATGTGCATTAAACCAAAATTTGCGGGGATATTATATTGTCCCTTCCGAGTGTTCATTGCAAAATCATGAAATCCGTTTCACACCGCGTGGCCTTCGCACGTTCAAGAAACCTCGATTCCTTAATTGCTCTTCACCGTACCCACCACCTTCARATTTATAAATATGCAATAAATAAACTTTACACCTAACAGTTCATCATGTACCACCAATATCGATTGTCATTAATCAGCGAAAGGCTCGAGGAGCTTTCCCATTCATAAGCATTTAACCAAGATTTAGAAAAAAGTTGCATTATTCGCTGTGACTGTTCATTTAAACCATCATCTGTAGCAAAGCAACCTTCTCATAAACCTATGGCATCAGTTCCACACCAGTTCTGTGAAGATACAGTGAACATCTTCAGCCGTCACGACCAGAACTTCCACTGGTCCAGGGCCTTTTTATTATTACTCAACCTCTGCCATAGAGAACCAAGTAATTTGGACCTCCGGGATTGCTCATGCAAGCTGTGTCCCTGAGGTTTTTGACTATAAGGAACTGGTCTCTTGGTGCACCAATAAATTTATTGCAGAGAAAATAATTATTCCATTGCACGACCGCTCTTCTGTTTCTTTATCACCTCAACTCTTCCGGCAGATGCTGAAATTGCCTGAGCCAAAATTGACGTTCAAAGGAGAAGATTGAAAATAGTTCCTAGCAAAGCATAATAACGGATTTGACCTCTTGCCCCTTTTTTTGGAAAACCCAGATCTAGTTCCTGAAGATATTACAACCATGCAGGTTAGTTCATTTAAAAATGCTTTTCGTGAAATTGCCTGGCTGTTTACAAGAATAACGGGACAGGAATCCACAACTACTGTTTCCCGCATGGCTCTTTACATTTTGTATTTCACAGTCAACGAACAAGCCATTTTTGATTGGGGAAGGATAATTTCTTATGAAATCTCTTCCCAATTATCAAGCTACAAAAGGGGAAAGAAATTTTATATGTCATCCTATTTAGTTTTTGCAATAGGACATTCTTGTTGATTTCCGGAACTGTCTCTGTCCAAGAATGTCAACTGCAATTTCCACCCAGTAACGTTCTGGTACCAGGGCTTGTGGAAGCACAAGTCTTCCCACTGTTTTTATGAGGTTTTTAATGGCTTCCTGTCCATTTTCAAACTTTTTGTGTTAGGAGAAAATGCTCCCCACTTATCTGAACAAACAACTAATTTTTTGGACAAAAAGGGAACAGTCCAACATTTGGATAATTACACTATCATAATAATTTTTGGCTCCATGGAACAACCTGCTCTCCTTCCATGTCACATTACGGACATAATTTTTATTGCAGAAGTAGCACGTCAATACAACTACTGGTTCCATCTGTTCCAAAGGAAGAAAAAAAAATAGTTCATTCCTATGCCTTGGAAAATAAGAGAGTTCGTGTTGAAAAACGTCAACAAATTCGACGATTTCGCAACACATTTTAGTATCTCCAACCTCAGATATGATGAACACATAAAAGGATTTGACCCCTATGATATTTTTAGACAACATTTACATTCACTTGGCCTCGACGATTATTTTGTAAATAAACACCTGCCCAAAAATAGAGACAGTCATGGGCCTACCTCTGATGTCGACGATGTAGAGACAGTGCAAAGCTGCACCAAATTGTACATGCAACAGGGGAAATACCCCAATGAAAAGAGTGTTCAATCCGCAAATACCACTCCAAAAAGTACAACATCCTGGAGCATCGCTCGAACGGCCCATCACAGTAACAAAAAAACCCAGAATTCTTCAAACAGAGGAGGAGATAACATTACTCCTCGCTCTAAAATTGATAGTTCTCACAACCTTCCAGTGGAGAAGAAGAGAAAAAAAAATGTGGGGCAGATAAAAGACCCGGAAATTCAGAGTGAGAACATGGAAATTGACACTGATCTGGATGCCATGTTCCCCTTCTTTGATCAGCTCGGGGACGCCATCCACCATAGCCATCCAATGGACATATCTATTGCCCAAAATTTTGATGAAGATTGTAATGTTCCTGACTTGGCTAGTCTAGGAAACGTTGCTAATGTGTGTGTAGGATCAAAGGTTTACAGCATATAAATGATCATACAAATAATAAACACGACAAAGGACTTCAAGTTTGTATTATGATATCTCTATGGATTACAAAAATGGCTGAATGTGGCTGAATAACTGACAATACTTGACTAGATAAACATACAAAGGATCTTAGCCGGAATATAACTAAGCAACTACGATTGAATAAAATAACAACACTCGGCTAGATCAAAAGACAAAAGGATCTTATCCGGAATACAAATAAGAAACTAAAAGATAATACCCGGAATATGGGAGCACTAAAGAATGATGGATGACCTAGATGATATTCCCGATGACTAGGGTGTGTCTTTCAACACCGAAATCATCCAACTGTTGTCTTCCTCCTGGAATACACTGAACTATCTCTCCTGAGATGTGCCTCCTCTTCAATGACAAGTCAAAATCTGCATAATGATGAATTAGGTCGTTGACCCTTCCTTTATAGCTTTCCAAAACCCTAAATCATGTTGAAACCCTAAATCACTGATGAAACCCTAATTCACTATTGACTTCTATTTTTAGCTCATAATGACTTAAAAGCATTGTTAACTCTTGTTAGCTCAATGTCACTTTCCGAATATAACACCTGTGACTGGAGTGACCTCTAGTAACCCTGTTTACCCCTCTTTGGCCCTGGATATAGTCTAACGGGGTGGTTTAGACCATTAAGCCTTCTCTTCTAGAGCTCCTATTTGGAAAGGGACATTACAGTCCTTCCTTCCCGAAATTGCTTGTCCTCAAGCAATACCAGTCCAGGTTGCTGCAACATCTTCTCGCTCTCCCAAGTAGCGTCCTCTACTGGAAGCCCTCTCCATCTGATCAAACACTCTCTGATGACCCTGCTCCTTAGTTTTCGCTCTCATAAAACCAAAATCTCCTCCGGAACTAACTCCAACTGTCCCTCCTCATCCAACGGGGGAAGCTCCTCTGATGTGTTAATGAATTGTCCCATTGCCTTTTTGAGGCAAGACATGTGGAACATGTTATGAATCTTGCTCCCCTCTAGAAGCTCTATCTTGTATGCAACTTCACCTACTCGGCGTATGATCCTGTAAGGACCATAAAATCCGAGCTTGAGATTTTCAGCTCCGCTCTTCTTCAGAGATGACTGTCTGTAGGGTTGGAGTCTCAAGAAAACCAAATCTCCAACCTCGAAGATGCGCTCTATCCTGTGCCTATCCGCGCTTATCTTCTGTTGGTTTTGTGCCGTCTACAGGTTCTCTTTCAACAATTTGAGAATATCCTGACTCTCTATGATCCAATCCTTGGCCTTGAGAGCTCTTCTCTCCCTAAAAACCAAGTCTACCAAAGTGGGAGCATCATATCCATACAATGCTCGAAAGGGTGTCATACCAATGGACATGTGGAAGGTGGTGTTGTAGCAATGTTCCCCTAAGTGTAACCACTTTACCCCACGTTCTCTGTTGTCCTCCTACATAGTTCCTCAAATACCCTTCAACCCACTTGTTGACAATCTCGGCCTGTCCATCTGTCTGAGGGTGATAGCTGGTGCTAGATGTCAACTATGTCCCCACCAACCGAAACAACTCTCTCCAAAATGTCCCTATGAACCGACTGTCCCTGTCACTGATGATGTTCTTCAGCAACCCATGAAGTCTGAAGACCTCCCTAAAGAAAAGATCAGCTACCTGAACTACGTTGTACTCTGTCGGTATAGCGTAGAAGTGAGAAAACTTGGTCAATCTGTCGACCACTACATAGATACAGTCCTTACCCTGGACCTTGGGTAGATCGGTGATTAAGTCCACAGATATACTCTCCCATTTTTTCTCTGGAATGGGGAGTGGCTGAAGTAGCCCTGCTGGAAGAGCATGCTCTGACTTGTTCTGCTGGAAAGTCACACACTCACTGACATGTCTCATAACATCTTGTTTGAGGCCCTTCCATGAGAACCTCTCTTTGATCTGTCTGTAGGTTTTGAAAAAACCCCGATGGTCTGCTAGAGGTGAATCATGAACTGCGGTGAGGATTTTCTTCTTAAGCCCTAAATCTAGCACCAAGTAGACTCTATCCTTGTAAAATATGACATCGTCAATGACCCTATACCGGTCATCCTGTATCTTCCCATCCATCACCTCAAAAGTGAACTTGTTCTTGGAATATTCCACTAACAAGTGGGATTTCCAATCTACTGAAATCTCCATCAAAGAACATGCCGCAAGTCTTCTCGATAGTGCATCGGCCACAACGTTCTTCTTCCCCTTGACATACTCTATGTCAAAGTCAAATTCTTGTACCTTCATCACCCATTTTTGTTGGTGCTCACTGAGGTCCTTCTGCTCAAGGAAATACTTCAAACTGTTGTGATCGGTCTTGACCACGAATTTGTTGCCCACCAAATATTGTCTGAACTTGGTCAAGGCATGCATGATTGCCAAAATTTCCTTGTCATAAATGGAGTACAACCTCTCAGGTTGA
>JASDQU010012343.1:141674-172686 GCA_032191745.1 Picea mariana
TTGATGGCTCTGGTATCCATTAGTGCAGGAGTAATGGCCATAACCAAAATTGTACTGATGTTGAGGAGCAGAGCATTGGTCTCCATTAAGGCCCAACGCACTAAACCATGGCACTCATTCAAACTAATCATTGCAATTGGACAGGGGAGGAGGGTGGCGGGGAGGGGATTTAACTACCCTCGTAATTGCTCCATCCGACGACGCATGTGGCCCATGTGTCACCACATCCAGGGAGAGGCAATCCTGTAGAGCCAATTCTTGGCACTGTTGTAGAAGTTGTGAATCTTGGTGGTCCAAGGTATTAATGATGAGGAGCTCTTCCTGGGTGTTGACACCTTCATTTGCTAGTAGATATGCTACTTTTTCAGCCTCCCTTTTAATGTGTGAGGGGATGATAGTGATGGGAGGAAGTAGTGAGGCTTGTAGAAGAGAGAGGGGACCTGTGAGGCACCAACTGGGTGTGATTTTTTCTGGGTCCGAACCTTGGATAAATTTTGTGACTAGAGAGATGATGATTTTTGAGTCTCCTTTTACTATTAGGGGCTGAAATTTAAGGCTTAGAGATAGTTGGAGGCCTTTTATGAGGCCCCAAAGTTTGGCTAAGTTGTTCAAATCATGCCCCAGAAAGCCATCTTTAAGGCACTTGATTTCCCCCGTGTTGTCTTTGATAACTGCTCCAAAAACTCCTGGTACTGGATTACCCTTGGATGCTCCATCGAAATTTAACTTCCAAAACCCAGAGGGGGGGAACTTCTAGAAAGTGGAGCATTGTGTTGGAGGGGCAGGGGGATTGGAGAGAAGGAGAGGTGTCTTCAGGGTGATTTTCTTCCAGGTGGTGAAAATGTTGGATTCTGTAGGGGCATATGGGATGTCCTCTGGTGATCTAGGTGGATATCAGTGGCCACCCACCTTTTCCAACCGGCTCAAAATATTTTTCCGCCAATTTTGGTAATTTACTATTTTTAGCAATTTTTAACTTTCAAGGCCATTTTGAGGGCCTAAATGAAGGATTTTCTAGATCAAGCTTCTCAATAATAGCCAAAGGCTCTAATTGATCCCCCAAAATGAATATCCTAGACGATACGTTTCCAATGAGCTATTGTGCGCCCCAAACGGAGATTATATGCAAAAGTTACTACCCCGGGAAGTTGATGTACTAACTTACCCAAATGAGGCCCACGTGACTTTTGGCGCTTCATCTCCTAGGGTTAGGTTTTTTGGATGTCTAGGGTTTGTGACATTCCTGTTTATTGCAAAAAATGCCTTCAGAGCCTCATTGTAATCATCTTCTTGGGAATGAGCACAACCGTCACATCGCTTCTCAAAGATAAGTCACCACCATTCCAACAAGCTTGTTTTCCGCTGCATTTTACAGTTTCATCTTATTTCCTTATTGAATAGAAAACCAATTTTACTGTATCTATGTTATTCATTGTTAAGCATCTTTTAATAATCTGTATTCATTTCATTCTTCTCATAACATTCAGATCATTAGTATCAGAGTGGTCTGCTCCTTGTTGTCTTAATGCATGTCCCCAATGAGGTCAGGATATAAAGAATTGGGTCTCGATCTTGTTTCTCTTGAGGAAAAAATCTCTCGCACGCCCACGCGACCTCTCAAGGAAAGAGAAAAGAAAGATGATGAGACATGATATCCTTTCAAAAATTTTCTTGAGGAATCCCTTACGCAACAGAGGAACGAGATGATGGATAGTTTCACGCAAATCCTTCAACGACTACCAACATGCGACACATCTTCCTCGAGCATAGGCACCGCTCCCTTCAAGGTACAAATAAACTTCGATATTCCTATATTTGAAGGTAAGATAGATGCAGATGTTGTAGACAAGTGGTTGAATCTACTAGAAGGGTATTTTTCTGTCCATAACTTTTCAAATAGAGAAACAATTATTTTTGCGCTCCTCAAAGCCATTCCCCATGTCAAAGATTGGTGGGAAACTTTCTGTGAGAAAAAGGAAACAGAGGAACCCTCATTATTTATAGTCATGACCACCTGGGAATCCTTCAGGGATGCTATTAAGGAACAATACTACCCTGTTGGAAGTTATGATGACTTGTATACAAAATGGACCACACTGCAGCAAGAAAGAGACCAAGCAGTGCCAGAGTTCACAAATATCTTCCATACCTTGCGCACCAAGTTGGGTATCAAAGATTCGGAGCGACATCTAGTGCTCAAGTATCGCGGTGCTCTGCATAGATACATATAGACCGAAATGGAATTTTTGGAGATCTCATCCTTGGGCGCAGCCTATCGATATGTCGTCAAAATCAAGCAGAAGCTCAAACAAAAGATGCAGAAATTTGGGCCTGGGAACCCCTCACAGCAAAAGCCAGGAAAGGGTGGCCCCAACCCACATAACAAAGGACAAAGAAAAGATGGAAAATATCAAGACGACTAGTCCAAGCCACAAGCAAATAAAGACATCGGAAAGACAAAGAAAGATACAGGGAAGTGGTGCGACTTCCATAAGAGCCCTTGGCATAACACTGTTGATTGCCGCTCAAAGAAGTCATTGATGGCCGAAGTGAAAACCTATGAATCAGATGCGGGTTCTAACTTTGAGTTAGAACCAGATAGGGGAAGAAGGATCATTGACGTGAAACCCAGTGCCACCATTGTTACCACCAAGCTCTAGCCTGGTGAATTAGACAAGTCAGAAGAAGGTGAGCACCTATTCCATTCACAGATGTGGGTGGAAGGCACCCCGCTACACTTCATCGTTGATAGAGGTAGCAAGAAGAACCTCATCTCAACAGAGGTTGTCAAGCGGCTGGCCCTGCCGACAATGCCACACCCACAACCCTACACCATTGGATGGATCCGCCATGAAAGCGATCTTCGCGTCAACCAATAGTGTCGATTGTCATACGACATCAAGCCCTTCAAAGACGAGGTATTGTGTGATGTTTCTCCTCTCTAAGTTTTCAATGTTATTTTGGGCCAACCTTATTTATGGAAACATCATGTTGTATATGATTCTAGGCCTCGTAGTGTTATTATTACTTTGAATAGGAAATCATACATGATACCTAAGGCAATCCCACCTAGTGTTATTTCCTTGATCTCTGCCAAGCAATGCAAAAAGGTCATCTCTCAGACCGAGAAATTTATCTTCTTCGTGATTCTCTCTCAGAGTGAGCGAAATATTGCAGCCACATCCATGGCCTCCACAGCCAATCTCTCCACACAAAAAAATAAAGTGGATAAGATCATGGAAGAATACTCAAATATCTTCTCTTCTCCTACCGGGGTACCTCTGCACTACCAGGTCAAGCATCCCATCGATCTGACCCCAGGCACATTGCTACCCAATGGGCCAATCTACCGTTGCTCTCTATTAGAAAATGAGGAGATCAAGAGGCAGATCCAAGAACTGCTCCACAAGGGGCACATCTGTCCCAGATCATCGCCTTGTGGGATCCCAATCGTGATGGTGCAGAAGAAAGCCTGGACCTAGCGACTCTGCATTGATTACTGGGCCCTGAATAAAATCACAGTCCGAAATCAGTACCCGATTCCCCGAATCGATGACCTCCTTGATTAGCTCATGGGGGAAAAATACTTCAATAATATTGATCTGAAGTCTGGCTACCACCAGGTCACAATAGAATAGACAGATGTATGGAAGACCACCTTCAAGTCAAAAGAAGGTCTTTTTGAATGGCTGGTCATGCCCTTTGGTTTGACAAATTATCCAACAACTTTTATGAGGATGATGGACGATATCCTATGAAATTTCACCAATACTTTTGTAGTGGTGTATCTGAATGACATCCTCAGCTACAACAAGACTTGGGCGAAACACTTGCAACATATTCAACAGGTTTTGCACACCCTACGACAACACAAACTATATGCAAACTTGCAAAAATTCTCCTTCGGCATGGACATGGTCCATTACTTAGGATACATCATTGATCAACATGGTGTGCATGTGGATCCAACCAAGATCTAGGTCATTTGTGATTGGTCAGCCCCAACCACACTCACTGAACTTCAGAGCTTCTTGGGTCTCACCAATTTCTATCGTAGGTTCGTGTTGGGATTCTCTCATATCACATGGGACCTTAGCCAAGTAACTAGGGGTGGTGGTAAGGAAAAAACTATGTGGGGCTTGTCCCAACAACAATCCTTTGAGGACTTGAAGAATTGTTTGTTCTCATCCCCGGTACTTTCATTACTGGACGTGCAACATCCCTTTGATATCGAGACAGATGCTTCATACTATGTTGTGGGCATCGTTCTCACTGAACACGACCACACTGTGGCAGATCATAGTGAGACACTATTAGATGCTGTCCATAAGTACCCTACTTACAACAAAGAAATGTACTCCATTGTGAAAGCCTGCCGCTAGTGGAGACATTACATTCTTGGGAATGAGATAGTCATCCACACTAATCACAAGGCACTACAGTTCATGCAGACCCAAGGAAAATTGCATAATGACCACCATCAAAATTGGTCCACATACTTACAACAATTCCACCTCAACATCAAGTATAAAACAAGAATCACCAACCGGGTTTCTGATTAACTCAACCGACCTCCAATTGCGACACTCACCACGGTGCTAGAATATTATGGCCACGAGACCTCTGGATGGGCCCACCTCTATGAGACAGACCTTGACTTCTCCACCACCTAGCAAACGTTGGGCGCCAATTTCCATCTTCAGGATGGGTTGTTGTGTCGGATGGGCCATCTCTGTGTTCCATCAAGCGAGCGGGCGAAGATGATTTGGGAAGCTTACTAAATTTGGGTGGCAGGACACTTTGGCGTTGAAAAGACAGTGGCAATGCTGCAAAAACATTTCTACTGGTCGAAACTTCGACATGATGTCGACAAGTATATCAAGTCCTGCACTGCCTATGATATTTCCAAACCGACCACAAAGAAACAGAGCCGATACACCCCTCTTCCTACTCCTAACAGGTTGTGGGAATCCATCTCAATGGACTACATGTTGGGCCTCCCGTCCACCAAGAGGGGAAATGACTATGTTTTTGTGGTTGTTGATCTCTTTTCCAAGATGGTGATTCTAGCCGCATGCAATAAGAACATCACAACACAAGCCACTACCGATCTCTTATTTGAATGAGTATGGGTACATTTTGGGATCCCACAAAGTATTATCTCAGACTGTGACACTCAGTTCCTCAACACATTCTAGTCGAGCCTCTGGTCACTACTGGATACCAAGATCACCAAATCCACTGCCTTCCACCCTGAGACAAATGGCCAAATTGAGGTCGTCAATCGGATGATCGTACATATCCTATGCATGTACAATTAAAAACACCCCCGCACATGGAATGAGAGTCTTCCCTATGTCCAACATAGCTACAATCGAGCCCTACATAGCTCAACTAACCACAACCCCTTTCAGGTGGGGTTGGGATTCCAACCATTGGCTTGCCCCATGGATGTTGCACTACCCTTGGCGACCACCTCGACCGACTCATCCATTGCTCCACCAAAAGATAACAAAGACACAAGGTTCATTGAGCAGATCCAATACATCCACCAACAGGTTCAAGATATTCTACAAAAATCCAATGCCAAGTACAAGCAGCGCCGTGATCAACATTGAGTGCCACATAAGTTTCACGTGGGCGACAAAGTTTTGTTGCACTTGCAGAAAGAACGCCTTATAGGGCCCCATCAGAAGCTTCACCCAGTTCATTATGGGTCGTACACCATCACCAAGGCTATGGGTGACAATTCTTTTGAGCTCAACATTCCCCCTTTCCTTGGCTTGCACCCAGTCTTCAACGTGGCTCTCCTTCGGCCATATTTCCCACCATTATTGGACACCTCAGAGATAATAGAGAAGCTGACACCAACAGAGCTCAAACTTGACTACATGCAACATGCATCCAATGATCAAATTGTGGACACATATATCAAGGGCACTCGACAACAAAGGATCCAACTTTATCGAGTCGTCAAAGCAGGGAAACTCCTACACTAAGGGAAGTGGCTCACCTAGGGCCAAATTCAGTAGAAATTTCCTCATATGATGGGGGAATTCAACGCATTGGAGACCATTTCTTCCTAAGGAGGGCGGATTGATCCAAGTGGATATTGGTGGCCACCCACCTTTTCCAACTGGCTCAAAATAGTTTTCTGTCAATTTTGGTAATTTACTATTTTTAACAGTTTTTAACATCCAGGCCATTTTGAGGGCCCAAATGAAGGTTTTTAGGGATCGAGCTTCTGAATGATAGCCAAAGGCTCTTATTGATCCCCCAAAATGATTATCTCGATGATACCTTTCCAACGATCTATCGTGCGCCCCAAACAAAAGTTGATGTACTAACTTACCCAAATGGGGCCCACATGACTTTTGGCGCTTCATCTCCTAGGGTTAGGTTTTTTGGATGTGTAGGGTTTGTGACATTCTAGTTTATTGTAAAAAAGGCTTTCAGAGCCTCATTGTAATCATATTCTTGCAAATGATCGCAACCGTCACATCTCTTCTCAGAGATAAGCCGCCACCATTCTGGCAAGCTTGTTTTCCATTGCATTTTACAGTTTCAACTTATTTCCTTATTGAATGGAAAACCAGTTTTACTGTATCTATGTTATTATGTGTTAAGCATCTTTTAATAATCTATTTTCATTTTGTTCTGCTCATATAATCTGGATCATTTTTAGTCCAAGACTGAATTTGAATTGTTTCCCAAATGTTAGATGTAGTTTTGTACCAGACATTAGAGAGGCGAGAGGGTTGAGACTAGAAGATCCGCATGTTTCTCTCTTTCCAAAGCTGCCAAATGATAAGACCTGGAAATATTTTCTAGATTCTATTTAGAATCGGGCTTTAATAATCCTAAGAGCCCCAATTTCTTAAAGTACTTGGAATGTTGGTTTTGTCACGCTTTGTTTCCCTCATGATTGTTATGGCTTGGTCCCAGATCTGATTACTAGACTGACATTGATTGAAGATATGTTCCATGGTTTCTTCCTGTTGGTTGCAAATATGGAATATGGAGGGTCCAATAAATCCCATCTTCCTTAGGTTGTCCCAGGTGAGGAGTCTATTCTGTACCAGGAGCCAGAGAAAGGTAGAGACCTTTGGCTAGAGCCTAGTCTTCCAGATTATGTGCCAAATGTGATGTTTTTCTTGATCATTAAAGTTCTCTTGAATTTGATAGGCTTCCTTGATCGTTAAAGTACCCGTTGTGGAGTATCCCCAATGGAGGATGTCCTTGTGTTTGTTGATACCAATTTTCCTATTATCCATTGTTTCTTGCCAAGGTTGCATCTCTACATTGTCTAGTAGATGGAGATCTTGAGGTAGCATTTTCTAACTACGCCAGGGGGTGTTGTGCTGGGTATTGAGCCATAGGTCTGCTACTTTGAGGTCTATTAAATATGGAAGGTAGGTTTGGTAGGGGGAAAGTCTTTCTAGATATTGAAATGGAGGGAGTTGCTACCAGGCATCTGTCCAGAACTAAGCACTTCGTCCATTTCTTACTTTCCAGAAAGCGTGTTTTTAAATGAGTGGGCGATTGCACCAGGATGCATTCCAAATGTTAGAGCCTTGGATCTGATCGTTGAGCCTTATGAATTCCTCTTGTTGTAGACCACAAGTATATTTTTTCCTCCAAAGTCACGCCTAGAGTTCATGAGGATATTTGAGTCACTGTCACCATATTTTCGCTCCCATGACACTGTTAAGTTTCCCAAGATCATGGAGCCCTAAGGCCCCTAGGGATTTGGGTTTTCATAGCTTATCCCAACTAACCAAGGCCCAAGTTTTTCCCTATTTGTGGCCGTGCCAGAGGAATTTCTTGTGAATATTCCTTATTCTTTTTATGACATTTGCTGGGGCTACCAGAGCTGAAAACATGTAGGTCGGGATGGATTGAAGCACCGATTTCAGGAGGACAAGAATCGTAGGGAGGTTAAGGGTTTTGAAATTCCAGGAGCTAAGGCGATTGAAGATTGAGAGGATAAGGGAAATCTAGGAGGTATTATGAGATACTAAGTCTGTGAGGGGTAAGACAAGGTATTTGGATAGAAGGGAGCACGGGGGGATGTCAAGGAGACATGAGATGTGTCATTGAATTTCCACTGGCATGTTGAAGAAGAAGAGATGTGATTTCTCCAGATTAAAGGTGGTCCCAGATGCCTCACTAAAATATGAGACTACAATGTGAAGTTTATCTTCTTTCCTGACAGTGGGGGTGTTCAGGAGCAAGGTATCATCAAAAAATTGGTTGTGGGAGGCTGTCAGTTGGAGCACATGTATAGAGAGACCTTGTAGGGTTCCATTAGCAATTCAAGCAGATAAATACCACCCTAACCCTTTTTCCATGATCACAAAGAGGAAAGGTGAGAGTGGGTCTCCTTGGCGTATGCCTCGAGAGGGGGAGAAGGGCTTAGAGGGGACCCCATTAACTAAGATGGAGAAAAAGGCAGAAGAGGTGAGTTTCATGATCCATTATATCCAATCCGTATTGAACCCAAAGGCTAAGAGGAAAAAATGCATGTATTTCCAACTTAGTTTATCAAAATATTTAGAGAGATCAAGTTTTATGAGCATACCTGGAGTGCGGGTAGTCTCGAGCGAGTGGATGATTTCATGCACCAAAATTACACTGTCCATGATGTGTCACCTCTCCACATATCCTGACTGTTCCTTGGAAATGATACAAGGGAATATGGGTTTGAGCCCGAGAGCTATGAATTTTGTTATGATCTTGTAGATGAAATTACATAGCGCAATTGACTGAAACTGCTTTGGATTGGTAACACACTCTTCTTTAGGGATCAAAGTGAGGAAAGTGGCATTAAGAGATAATAGTACTTTCTTTGAGGCTTTAGATTCCTCCACCAGTGCACAAACCTCTTCTCGAACCAACAACCAACAGTAATGGAAGAAATTTGTGGTGAAGCCATCTAGCCCAAGGGCCTTACCTGGTGGCCTTTCATTGATGGACTAGTCCACTTCTTCTTGTGTGATCGGTCTCATGAGGGAAACATTCCTCTCCAAGGTGATGAGGGTGGGGATATGCTGAGTGATTCTTCTGATGGTTGGAATTCTATCCAAAGGGGGTTCTGAGAGAAGTTCTTTGTAGTAGCTTACTAGCTCTTCTTCAATGTTTGTATGGTCCATAACAGTGTTACCCTGTGAATCCTCAAGATTTTTAATGTGATTGATGTGTCGTCTGTGGATCATGGAGAGGTTGAAGAAATTTGTGTTTTTCTCTCCCTCCTTAAGCCATTGAACCTGAGATTTATGCCTCCAAAAGATCTCCTACTGTTTGTGTCTTTCTGCAAGTTGCTTTTTTAGAGTTGTTTACTCCTGTAGCAAGGCTTCCGATTAGCTTGAGACTATGGACTCTTTCTGAATCTACTCCAGACGTTGTTTTAGTTCCTTTTTTGCAAGGAAAATGTCCCGAAAATAGTTTTGTTCCAGTCCCTTAGATGATGTTTGAAATTCTTCAAGTGCTCTTGGAATTTGTACATCTGCGTTCCATGTTCAATTTTTGCATTGGCCCACCAGGTTCAAGAAATTTTCGAGAAGTCCGAGTGGGTTAACCAAAAATTCTCAAAGCGGAAGGGTTTGAACTTTGGTGTTGCCACTGTCTCTACCCAAAGCTAGACTGTCCAATGATCTGAACTGACCTTTGGTAGGATGTCTACTTCAATAATTGTGCCCTCAATTATTATGTTCTCTGAAATTAGAAAGCGATTTAGGCGACTTGCAATGTGTTGAGTCCCTGCTCGCTTGTTGGTCCAAGTGTAGGGGCCATTCCTTGTCTCTATATCTATTAGGTTAAGGCTGTCTATAAGGCGTTGAAACTTATTGTTGTCATGTTCCAGGCATTTTAGATCCCCACGTTTTTCCTCTATGGTGAGGATGATGTTGAAATATCTTCCCAATATCCATCATTCTTGTCCTCATAGTGTGTTTATGTAGGCCAGACTGTCTATGAAGTGATATTTTTCTTGGTTGAGCTAAGGGTCGTAGGCATTCGCTATGACTCATGCTTTGCTAGACCCTATTAATCTATAATTATCCATAAGTGTTCCCACTGTTGAATAGGCGAGTTTCAGGATGATGGTGGCTGGATTCCAGAGGATAGATAATCCCCCTATTTCCCCTTTGGAATCTCTGTAGGTGAAGTTGCAATGCCTCCAACATCTTCTAAAATTTTCAGGGGATCAACTCTATATCTTGACCCGATTCCACTTCATGGTTGTTGTATCCCCTTCCTTTTACTTCATCCTAGCTAGTCGTTGTATCCTTTTCCATTCCACTTCACCTGTGTTGTCGCATACATAGGGGTTTTCATAATTCTTTGTTATTGATCTAGTATTTTAGGGTGGGTGGAGGATTTGGACCTACCAGAGAAGCTTATATGTCTCAGGCGACTCGCTTCGCTCAACAAATTCTCTCCCTCGACCTTCCATCAATCGCTACTATACTACCTGCACTTTTAGTTTCCTAAAGTAGTAAGATATTAGGGTTTTTTTATTTAACACAGTTTCGAAGAATCCTTTGCTTGGATATTCCATTGATACCTCTAATATTCCAAGTGATGATATTCATAATATTTAATTGCGGGGGGGGATGGAAAAATCCTTCTGAGAGGCATTGTATTTTCCTTGAGTTAATCATGAAGTTTCCAACCTATTTGATTAGTTTTGTTGTCATCTTACGCCCCCATCTCTTTCTCTCTTTCTGGTTGCACTTGGGATCTGGGTCGGGCTCTAGGTGTACACCAAGTCATGCAGTGGCTCCTACAGTGGAGTCAATGAATACTTTGTGGACTTTCCTGATTGTTCCACTAGAATGGATTGTAGTTCTTTTCAGTTGAAGGGGTCCTCCAACTTATCTAGGTCAATTTCTGCGAGCTCCTTTTCATCTATCTGCATTATGATGTCACCATTTTTAGGACCCTGAAATGCCCTTTTTCACTACACCTTTTGATCATTCAACCCTCTCATTTCCTAAGCTAAATGACTACTATAATGAGCACTAAGACCCTTTTTCCCAAGGTACAAACTATTCATCTTGCTTTTATGTTTTCATTTACTTAGCATGTTTGATTGAATACAATCACATATTTTACCCATGAAATAATTCAACTAATGATCAAAATGATAAAACAACCCATTTCGAGAATTGGGTCGCTGTTGTCACAACTATGCGCAATTCCTGGGAGCTGTTACAGGATTGTTGCAATGAATGCCCATCAATCCTGGAAGCTGTTACAGGACTTCTGCAACAAATGACCATCAATCCTGGAAGTTGTTACACAACTGCTATGACAGAAGCCTATTAATATCGGAAGCTGTTACAATAGACGCCACCAGTCCTGTTGCAATATGACTGTTGCAACACCCGTTGATTAGAATGTTGGCTCACGATGTTGATGAAGGAGAAATCAAGATTTGATATTTATGATATCTAATGAACAACCTGAGAATCCTGGGATTCTTAGGACTGCTCTATTTTTGAACACTGATTGACTCTGACTTTAAATAGCAGAGCTTTTGTAATGTTAAGGTTGTTAGACTTTTTTGCTTGAACGGAAGAAAGGAACGATTATTGTACTCAAACATCTTTATGGAAATTGAATGAAGAACTGGATTGAATTTCTTTAGAATTCCGTGATCTATCTCTTTGAGTGGATTCAGTGAGAAGGAAGGGGCCCACCTTCTTCACCGATTCCCCTCTATTTCGAATTCTAGATTTAGTCATTTTCATTGCAATTGGTTTAACTGTTAGATGTTTCTGAATGCAACTGTTGTTACACTTTAGTCCCTTCCTGATAAATGTGCATAACTTGTCTCATGAGAATTAGAAGTCAGTTGCTGAGCATGGCTGGAGAGTTACTTTTCCTTTTTCTGCATTAAGTTTAAATCTTGTTTTGGAGAATTAAAAGTGTGAAGTAGCTTCTTGCAATAAGTAGATTTCCCTTCAACAATAGGATACAATTTCTTCCTGCAAAAGTAAATTAGAAAGTTAGATTAAGGTAGGAAATTCATGGTTTTTATAGATTCATCAGTTTAGATTGCAATTATGACTTTAAGCTTGTAGCACTCTAGCTGTATCAACACAATTGTGTCAGAAATATTGTTTGTTTGTTTTTGTTAGAAGAACTTCCCTACTACAATGAGATTAGAGATGCTTCCATAATCTAGCATAGACTGTGCAGAATTATCTTGAAATAACAGACTTCCCCGGGTTGACAATTTATATTGAACACTTTGATTTTCCATTTAATTAGACAATTAAAGTGCCCAACAACCGTCATCCTCGTCTGGGATTGTTCCTGGTGTTGTGTAAGCTTGGGGATTCTGGCCTGAGATTTGTTATAATACTAGCTCAAGGGTTTGCTTGTCCTTACCGGTTCCTTTTCCTGGTGCCCTTGTTTTATGAGGGTTTTCCACCTCCTCTACATCCAGTAACTTGCTAAGAGTGTCAAAGGAGTTTTTGGTTGGGATTTTCTTGTTACTTATCTGCATTGCTTTTTTTGATGTGTGCTTCTTGCGCCCTTGCACCTGGGTGAAACCATCTTGCTGTGTTTCCTCTGCTGTTGGCCGTGTTGGTGCATTGAGGGGGTACTCTCTGAAGAGATGCCCATGTTCATGGAATTTCCAACATCTGAAGAGGATGTGCTCATAGTCTATGGTCTATGTACATTCTTCGTCCTAATACTCTATGGTAACAGATCCTGGTAGGGATTTTGAGATGTTCATGTAAACGCAGATTCGAGCATAGAACGTGTATTTTTGCTGCTTCGTGGCCTCTGAAGATTTGACACATCTTCCCAGTGTGTTTCCTATGCCCGTCAAGATTTCCTCTAGCTAGAACTCCCAGGGGAGGGAATACAAACATATCCAGACAAGGGCATATGAAAATTCTTCCTTCTCCGGGAAGAAGCGATCTGTCCAGAACCGCAGATATAGACTCGTTGAGTTGTAGAAGTATGGACCATTTTCAAAAACATTGTACTTCTCCTCCAAGCTGTAGAATATGATTGTGAATAATCCTTTTGAGCTTAGTTGTAGTTCATAGTCCCCTTTTGGGTTCCACCAGTGCTTGATCCATTTTATGAGATCCTTCTCGGATGGCCATATCCCTAAAATTTTTCCTATTAGAGCATGATATTTCATAAACTACGTATGTTATCCTACCCTTATGGATTTTATTACATATTTCAGAGTTATTGGCGCTTGTGGTATGCATTTACTTGGTACCCAATTCCAAGATGCCTTTGGATGCGACGACTCGACTTCTATATCCATACTTTTCCCATTGATTTGTTCTTCTTGCACCAAGTGCTCTCTGAGGTGCGACAACGGTTCAAAGGAGGGTTGTCTGGCTCTGATGCCATCCATCTCATTTTCTGCAGCGTTCCTGTATGAGGGGTTTTTCACCCCTCCGTCTGAGGTCATGCTCCACAGACAGGACCGGCCAGGATCGCAGGTAAAATGTTGTGTTGTTTGGTGCAAAGGAGGGTCTGACGCCGTAGTAGGCAGCGTATGCAGTTTGTAGGAACCCTAAACCGTGGAAACCCTAGCAGAGCTCATCTTCTCCCAGTTATAAACCTATCAATTTTCAAATCAAATGTTAACATAATGACATAATTTGATATTAAAAAAGATAATAGTGGTAGAATATAAAAAATAGTACTTATATATACGATATATTTACCATTTAAAAAAATGATGACCATGATGGTTAATGTTCACTGAGACCAAAATTGTTGTATAGACCTTAAGAAAGGTAAGAGATTACTTGGATTTATTTATAATGTTATTTCGATGTTATTCCAAGTGATGATATTCATCATATTTAATTGCCCCGCGGGGGGGGTGGAAAAAGCCTTCTGAGAAGCATTGTATTTTCCCTGAGTTAATCATGAAGTTTCCAACCTCTTTGATTAGTTGTTGTGTCGTCTTATGCCCCCATCTCTTTCTCTCTTTCTGGTTGCACTTGGGATCTAGGTCGGGCTCCAGGTGTACACCAAGTCGTGAGGTGGCTCCTACAGTGGAGTCGATGAATAATTTGTGGAATTTCCTGATTGTTCCACTGGAATGGATTGTAGTTATTTTCGATTGAAGGAGTCCTCCAACGTATCTAGTTCAATGTCTGTGAGCTCCTTTTCATCTATTTGCATTATGATGTCACCGTCATCCTGGTCTGGGATTGTTCCTGGTGTTGTGTAAGCTTGGGGATTCTGGCCTGAGATTTATTATAATACTAGATCAAGGGTTTGCTTGTCCTTACCAGTTCCTTTGCCCGGTGCCTTTGTTTTATGAGGGTTTTCCACCTCCTCTGCATCTAGTAACTTTATAAGAGCGTCAAGGGAGTTGTTGGTTGGGAGTTGTTTGTTACCTATCTGCATTGATTTTTTTGATGTGTGCTTCTTGCACCCTTGCACATGGGTGAAACCATCTTGTTATGTTTCCTCTTCTATTGGTCGTGTTGGTGCATTGAGGGGGTAATCTCTGAAGAGATGCCCATTTTCATGGAATTTCCAACATCTGAAGAGGATGTGCTCATATTCTATGGTCTGTGTACATTCTTCGTCCTAATACTCTATGTTAACAGATCCTGGTAGGGATTTTGAGATGTTCATGTAAACGCAGATTCCAGCATAGGATGTGTATTTTCGCTGCTTCATGGCCTCTGAAGATTTGACACATCTTCCCAACATGTTTCCTATGCTCGTCAATATTTCCTCTAGCCAGATTTCCTGGGGGAGGGAATACAGACGTATCCAGACAAGGGCACATGAAAATTCTTCCTTCTCTGAGCATAAGCGATCTGTCCAGAACCGCAGATATAGACCTGCTGAGTTGTAGAAGTATGGACCATTTTCAAAAACATTGTCCTTGTCCTCCAAGCTGTAGAATATGATTGTGAAGAATCCTTTTGAGATTAGTTGTAGTTCATAGTCCCCTTTTGAGTTCCACCAGTGCTTGATCCATTTTATGAGATCCTTCTTGGATGCCCAGATCCCTAAATTTTTTCCTATTAGAGCATGATTTTTCATAAACCGTGTATGTTGTCCTACCCTTATGGATTTTATTACATATTTCAGAGCTATTGGCGCTTGTGGTATGCATTTACCTGGTACCCAGTTCCGAGATGCCTTTGGATGCAATGACTCGGCTTCCATATCCATACTTTTCCCATTGATTTTTTCTTCTTTCACCAAGTTCTCTCTGAGGTGTGACGATGGTTCAAAGGAGGGATGCCTGGCTCTGATGCCATCCATCTCATTTTCTGCAGCGTTCCTGTATGAGGGGTTTTTCACCCCTCCGTTTGAGGTCATGCTCCACAGGCACGAACGGCCAGGATCACGGGTACAATGATGTGTTGTTTGGTGCAAAGGAGGGCCTGACGTCGCAGTAGGTAGTGCATGCAGTTTGCAGGAACCCTAAATTGTGGAAACCCTAGCAGAGCTCATCTTCTCCCAGTTATAAACCTATCAATTTTCAAATCAAATGTTAACATAATGACATAATTTGATATTAAAAAAGATAAAAGTGGGTAATTATATATACGATATATTTACCATTTAAAAAAATGATGACCATGATGGTTAATGTTCACTGAGACTAAAATTGTTGTATAAACCTTAAGAAAGGTAAGAGATTACTTGGATTTATTTATAATGTTATTTCGATGCTAAAAAATCATGAAGATAAGCGTTCCAAGATCACTATAGTTTTGATGACTTAGAAGGTTAGGAAGGTCGTTAGTATGACCAATATTTTGAAATTGAGAACTAATTTGTGTATACGTGGGGCACTCTGAGAGAAAGTGATTTTTGTAAGTTTTAAACCTGTGAAGTAAAGCAATGCATACAAATTCTTAAGTAAAACAAAATTTAATCAATGGCTCATACACATAGTACACAAATATTTACGCTGGAAACCCTTAACCGAGAGAAAACCAGCCTTCCTTGGTGCCACACCTTTCAACTCTTCATTGTATTAATTTCACCATTCACCATACAATATATACAATGTTTTATGTATTCCGTAGCTACCAAAAACCTAATCCCTTAATCCAGGATTAATTTAGAAAACCGCTAAAAATAGAAAAAACCGCCCACACACACACATACAAAAGAATATAACACAGTTGGGACCGTCAGATGCAGTTGTTGAATCCGACGCGCCCACACACACACACATGCAAAAGAATATAACACAGTTGGGACCATCATATGCAGTTGTTGAATCCGACGCGCCCACACACATACATGCAAAAAATATAACACATACCCAATACTTTTCATATATTCAACCCTCTTGGTGTCACAAAGGTGATAGATTCTTTCATTCCATGGTGTTTTGGGGATTGTCGAATGCCCAGTCTCACTATGTAGCTCATGAAAATTAGTTCTTATTTTAGCAATATTGATTCTCTTTTTAACAGTAGTCAAAACATAGAGACACTTTTGATCTTCAAGAATAGGGTTAACCACCTCCTTTTAATATCTTAATTTTCTTTTGTCCTCTAATTCTTATCGCACCATAGATTCTCCTTAAATTTAGCTTGAAAAATATTTTTAATATCATCGGTATTCTGTAGAATAACATCTTCTTTTATTCCCCAATGATTTAGCCAAGACTTGGCATCATTATGCTATCCCTTCTTGAGTCATTGGTGATTTTGGCTAGATTCTAAAGCAATTTTGGGAAACTCTTGTCATCCATGTTGTTTATCTCATTCTTGTACATTAAATACCTAATCATAATTGTGCTCTCAATGGGGGAAAGACTCGCTTCTATTAGGAGGATATGATAGGGTGTATTTCCTTTAATTTTGAGATTATAAGTTGTAAAATTCTTTTGGATATGTTCTATCTTTCTCCAGGATTCTCGAGAGATACTGAATCCCCAAACTTCATGTCCATACAATATAACATGAGTGATAAGAGTCTCAAATATGATCTTTTTCTTATCCCATAACCAAATTTCTACTAATTTACACTTATTTTCAATCCTTTCTACCCTCCATTTATCATTTTCTCAATGCTATAGTTCCAATTGAGCTTGTGATTAATATCAATTCTAAAATACATATACAAAGACACTTCCTCCAAGATGTTGTTGTCATATATGAAAATATTATAAGTGATTTTATTGAATTTAATTATCATAACCTTCGTTTTGTCAATATTCATAGTCATTTTTGTACTAGAAATATTACATAACAATATTTATTTACTACATTAATTTTGTAATAAAAAATAGATAATGTTACATATAGTACACCACTTTTTTTAGATGTATAAACATTATGTAATTACCATTCTAATATTTGATAAAATATTAAAATCATATTCTAATATAACATATTGAATGTGTAATGGAAAATAAGTATTGCATATTGATGATGTTTGAAATTAATGTTTATAAAGTATTTATTAAAAAATCAAAACTACAAAATTTCCAATGAGATAGAGTATATTTAATATATTCAAAATGAACAATGTTATATAACTTGTTAAATAAATATAATATAAAAGAGTTTGAAAATTAAGTTGATATTTTTATCAGGATTTGAATTTTAATAAATAAATTGTTCTAATCAAAGGTATATAACTTATATAACTTGTTAAATAAATATAATAATAGAAATAGGTTTAAAGGTATAAAACTTGTTAAATAAATACTAGTATACATTCTATGCGGGCGAATGAGAATGCCAAAGTGATTTGAGGGAAGTTTAATATTAATGTTGTTAATTGGGATTATAAAGATACTGCAATTAAAATGATTGTATTTGAAGTTGGTTCACTATATTTATGATGTTTGGCTCATGCCCCCAAGGCGTCTCGACAACATGGAATATTTCACCACTCCGTCCATTGAACAGACAAACAACGTTTGACATTGCAACCTCTTATCTTAACCCTTTGTCCCCACTTAAACAATGTGTCTACTACTATCAATAGGCAAAGACCTTACATGAAGCCCCTAAAGCGCCATATATCTTCCCTCCGTGAATGTGTCTAACTACATGTTTATATTAATTAAAACTAACTTACTTAATTATTTTTAAAAGACATCCATGTTCTTCATGAAGTTGTTATTTTCTCAAAATTGCTTAGTATACTAATTGGTTATGGATAAGTCATCCACATTATTGATAAAGCTATGCATTTTACTCAACATTGCTTAATAATAATAATGTATTTATATGTAATAAAACTCACTAAAGCCACTTTAAGAATCAATGAGGGACACGCCCCTATAATTTCAACATTCCTTTCATACCTAATTTTTTCTATGTGTCCAAAAGACTAATTGATTGATGTATTGTATGTAGTAAATATTAATTTTACCTCCATAATAAAAGGGGACCCTCCAAGAATCAACTTGTCTCAATGAAGGCAGCGGAGAATTAGGTGTGTCATATATTGGAAGGATTGAATTATCTTCATAATCATAACCCTTGCATAATTCATAAAGATCGGAATTGGAACAATATATTCATGAATGGTAATACTGGTGTTCTGAATATCATGGATATGGATTTTGCTACTATTGTGTCAAATGATCACACTATACACTATCATTAGTACACTAGAATTCATGGCTCCAAAATTATTTGAAGAGGATTATAATCAACATGTATATGTTTATTCGTTTGGCATGTGGTTATTGGAGATTGTTACTCTGGAGATTCATTACAACAAGTGTCGTAATGTTTCTCAGATTAATTAGAAGGTGATCTCTGGTATAAGGTATGCATCACTGCAAGAGGTTACCAATTAAAAAATGAGACAATTTAATTAAAAATGTGTGATGCCAACGTCATTGAGGCCTTATGTTGTAGAGTTTTTGATGGACCATTTTTTTAGAGGACTCCAAGTGAGTAGCTAGTACATGTACATGCTAGACTCTCTACTCTTTATCAAAATGAACTTGTATAAGAATATTTTGTGTTTTGCTACAATTTTGTGCATATATAATTTCTAGAGTAAAGAGTTGGAATTATGTACTAAATGTTAACCTAAAGTCTCAAGTATAAACTATATATAAAAATGCATAGGATGATCGGATTCAAGAATATTACGTACATTTCTACATGATTAAGTAATCCAATATCAATAATATACATATTACATAAATTTATGAATCAAAAACTTTATGTATCCTCGTAAATCTTACTCGAAATACTAAAATGATAAGATCCTACTTAAAAATTTATAGATGTACAATATTCCTGAGGAAAAAGTTATGATATAAAGTTATCATGTACATAAATTTGAACCCTATGTGTACGGAATGTCTTTAAAACACTCGAAGAGAAATGCCTACCACCAAAACATGATATTTATTACTAATAAAAAATTGTGTTCTTCTTGATTTGAGCATTCAAACAATGCTTGCTTCCACAAGTGATTAAAGTGATGTTCCCCTTTCCAACATAATGCAGATTCCTTATCAGTGGCACATAGGTTTTAGAGGCTTCTGAATACGTGTGATAGTGTGATTTAACTTCTTTCATGCATTAAAAAAAATGTCAATTGTTGTTGACAATGTAGGTGAAAGAGCATGCATAACGAGCCATTATCTAGCCCGTGATTCTTCTGCAATGTAGATTGGAATCAAAGGATGGATCATGGTTTTACTTTTGAGCATGGTTTTATCATGTTGTTAGGGTTTTGGGTTTCAAATACAAGAACAACAAAATTTAAATTGCTGATAAGAAGGTTTAACGAGATACAATCTCGTGACCTTTGAGTTCACTATACAGAGTAGAGAGTGGTTTGTACTGGCAGTGAAGAAGGGAAAAAAAATATTGAGATGTAGATGAGGTTTGAGTTTGGTCTTCAACTTTGAGCACACCCACTTTGGTATTAATATATTCCTTGACATCACTTACACCATCCAGTTCATAACAATTGTCTTAGTTAAGATAATGAAAGGATCTTGGATTTCCCAACTTGTATCTTTTAATATCCCGAAAACATCACAAGACAATTTGTAAGCTGTGATTTATTGTATAATGACATTCAAATCAAATGAGTAGATATGATGGATACTTCCAACATTGCACCAAGTCACCAAGTCTTGGACCAAAATAGGAATGCATTGTCCATATAAAGTATCAGACAGATGATAACATACCTCAGGTGGAGCAACACAAAGTAGGTAAAAGAAATGATAGTTTCTTTCTGGATCTAAAACTTGACAGACACAATACCTTTCTAGAAGGTATGTTCTCACAACAATTCTTGATATCCTTCCAATCTTGTCGAACTGAAGCTCCACAAATTTCCCAAAACTACTATAAAAAAGAGGCATGATTTCCATGCTAGTCTAACACAAGAGATGGTGAAGATCCATAAGAAGTCCTATAGAATAGTAGGCCAATGGAAATATAATCTCCCATACCCCAATCCTCTCTATTGAAATTGTCTTTATCGTATTTTGTTTTCTTTTCGTGTAGTTTTCCATTTTTCTCTGTGTACTCCATTTGTGCATGAGTTTTATATGCATTTGTTATCCATTTGACACCTTTATTATTCTATATCCCACTCTTCAAACAATTTTCTTCAATTTGAGCTAAATGTTTTCTTCCTCCTTTTTAGCTCAATTCCATTGATTTTAACCGTAGCCCTATCGTTGTTTATCAGTGAAATTGTTTTCCTAGACAAAATCAATGTTCTCATTGCATCCGATTTTATTGGGTAAATAACATGTTTCACTGAGTTGTATCTTGTAATGGGCACTGTTTTTTACTCTTAGACAACTTGTTATCTGAGGTTTTTACACTTACTCGATTTGGTTCCATCTGTCTCTAGATATACTTTATGTCCACAGTTCAAATTTATAAAGGAGTATTGGGGTTATGAGCATTTGAAAAGGTGTGTGCAACATATGTTAGTCCTAAGCCTCTGTTATCTTGCATCTATTTTGTGGTAGGAAGATTGTGTTCCTCCCTCACAATATTTTTCTTGTGCTTCATGTCTCACTTTAAATTCTCATTGAAATCTAGTCCCAAATATTTGTATTTTTGGGTTATTTCTAGTCGCTAGCCTTCAACATTAATTTATGCAAAAAAAAACTGAAACACCACTAAATAATCTGATAGGTTGCATAGTATTGTAGTTGTTAGTATCACATCATTTACATACAACATTATTTGTATGATATTCTTCCTATGTCCATCCCTCTATCATCTTTTATGTTTATCCATTTCTCTAATTTATATATATAAACGCCCAATAATTTAAAATAAAAAAGACAACTTTGTTTCACCTCACAATCATTGTTATGCTTTCCAAAATCCTTTACAAGACATGAGGGTCCTACACTTAAGATCTGGTTGCAATCAACATTAATGGATGTAACTGGATGGAACTGTAATTAGGTAAGGTTTTGAGACGTAATTGAAAAAGGGTGGGCTTCAAAGATTCTCAAACAAAATATAAAAACACCATTTACTTGAAAATTTAACCTAAAATTTTTTTAATACCATTTTTTTTAACATCTACAACTCAACTAACCTAACTAAAAAAATAACTTTAATTTAAATATATTAAATATATAATTAAACTTTATTTTAAATATATTAAATATATAATTAATATTTTTTAGGTATATAATTAAAATATATTGATTTCCTATTAAAAAAAGCTCAAAGCATTAACATTATTTTTTTTAATTATTAAGTAATACATAACTATAAGGTTTTCATTTTAATTATAAATTAAAAATGTTGATAATTAAGAAATAATCAAGCAAATGTAATTTATTATACAACCTGAATGGGCCTAATGGTTAAGAACAAGTGTTTCTTCCGAAGAGGTCACAAGTTCAAATCTAGAGGGAGGTAGGGTATGTATACCTCCGAAGATTTTACCAGTCAAATCATTGGGCGGAGGAGGTCCCTTGTCCCACAAACAAGGGGGTCTCATACACCAACTTGGTTTTAAAAATAGATTATTTTTATTATTATTAGTTTTAACTTTAAAAATTATAATAATTGATTCTCATATTGAATTTGTATCTTTTCTATACATTTTATAGCATATCACGGGATTTTATAGCATATCACGGGATTTTATAGCATAGGATGAGTGATATGTATCATAGGTGCAAACTATATCATTTAAATTGAATTTTCATCTTTTCAATGTTTTTTATAACATATTATGAGTGAAATGTATGACATGTGTAACCATGCATTAATGAAAACCAAAACATAATAAATGTTAAATTTACAATTTTCTTAAATTGAATTTGACACGTGTAACCATGCATTAATGAAAACCAAAACATAATAAATGTTAAATTTACAATTTTCTTAAATTGAATTTGACATGTGTAACCATGCATTAATGAAAACCAAAACATAATAAATGTTAAATTTACAATTTTCTTAAATTGAATTTTTATCATCTTCTATAGATTATGAGGGAAATGTATCACATAATTAATTTTTATTAATTAAAATTAAAAGATAATAAATTTTCAATGATCAAATTTAATTTATATTTGTAATTTTTAATATTTGTTAATTTTTGAAGGTATTAAGAATGTTATATAAAATTAGTTTTTAAAGAGTTATAATTAGTTTATGCATCTATTTGAGGTAAAATAGATGTTAATAAAAGTGTTCTCAACAATGATTGTAACATGGAAGAATTTTAAATACACATATGTTTTGGATCATGAGAACATAATATTCACATGCATAATATGTCATATTTTAGGACATTTACAAACTACTTGTCCACATGCTTGAATCAATTCACAGATATTTAGTAGTTTGGTAAATGTTTCACAAGGTCAGAGAGGTTTTACAATGCCATATGCAATTTGAAAATTTCATCACAACAAGATGCCAACAACTCAAAAGAAAAGTCCAGACTTGTAAACAGTTACCCATCCCGCTAATAAAACAACATATGATGAGGTCCAACATGGTTGATGGATCCATTCTAATGAATAACTTGAAAGATCATTAGGGTTCAATCAGTTACCCATCTAAATCTCATTGTATCAGCCATAAATTCTGCCAAAGATAACTTGTGACAATTTATAAATTCGAAAGCAACTTCTTCACAAGATTCAAAGTATATCTCCATAACTTACCTTTCAAAATATTCTCACCACAAGAATTGTATTCTATCTTTCATATTAAATGTACTATCAAATTGATGCATACCTACTTACCATTGGACATAGTTATTATAAAAAATACCAATTGATTTGGAATCCTTACCTTGTTTCTAGTTGTAGTCTGAAATCCAACTTTCTCGACGTTAACTTTTGTAACTTGACCATCAACCATTCTATATCTCAATCTTCCACCCATACATGGTATCCTACTATAATATTCATTGTAGTTGCCTCCATTTAGCCAATATATGGAAGACTTGTGAAAAACATTTGTGAGAAACATTTTCAAAGGCTGCTGATGAAATTCTATAAAAGAACTTTAAAAACCAGAAATGCATGTCAAGTCATGGACTCCATACATTGATTGAATAAATTAAACTCAGTAAAGCATGGAGAATATTCTCTATGAATATAGAGGGAAAACCTTCACAATAACACAACATGCATAAAAAGACTAAAGAAGTGACTTATAAATGGGACAAATATTTCACTCAACTTGTTGGCATTCATTTTTAATGTTCACGGATTCACACAGAAGTTTTATATAATAATCATTAATATGAAACAATTTAGAGTTCCTAGGAATATCTTGCCTCTGCTTTGTTGGTTTATAGGAGAATGCACTTCCTTCCACTTAAATGATACTACATTGTTTTAATTTTTTTTTTTTGGTTCGATCCAATATTAACTAATTTGATGAGAAATTGTGTATTGCTTGGGTGAAGCATGGAAAACAATTATACAAAGGGACAAAAGATAATTTTCAATATCAGAATCATGTTGCATTATGTAATGAATAAGAAACACGTCACTAATTGGCCTTGAGTATTTTTCTATGATTGAAGCCTAATGGTGCATTTCCACAAATAACTGGAATGTAATTCAATCTAAGCTTCAGCTTCTTCAATTTTCATAATCCAACCCCCCCCAACGACCATCTTATTCTTTTCTTATTTATTTTTTATATCTTTTTAGTTATTGTTCACTTAGCATTTATTTTGGCTCATAAAAGAGGAAACAAAATCTGCAATACAAAATTCCCAAGGTTTTACTGAGCACATGTAATCGCTAGAATTCTAGGCCCAATTACAAGAGAGTATATAGAACAATGGTCAATTGGATTTAATTCAGGTGGTTGGGAGATATGATTGTTATCCTCCTTAATTGGGTTCAATTCGTGGAAGTGACATGTTGAGCTCAATTCCTGTAAGTGACATGTTGAGCTCATAATGAGTATATTGTAGAGGAAGTACTTGGGCATTCCCCAGGCCTAGTAAATAAGACATAGGAGATTAGCCAATGTTCCTTATGTTTAAAGATTGCATTTCCCTTGATCAAGAAACCAAAGATTCACTAGAAAAAATATCCACTTTTTTTCCACTAATAATGCCAATGTTCCTTATGTTTAAAGATTGCATTTCCCTGGATCAAGAAACCAAAGATTCACTCGAAAAAGTATCCACTTTTTTCCACTAATAATGGGTTTGATCTAATCATCGAAGAGCCTACCATATAGTGAACCCATTATCCTATGAATCTTTTCTTACCATTCTAGCTCCTAATTAGGGTGGCCAAATCCAAATGTTGCAGAAAACGTTTGCCCTTTAATCCCGATAAACTGATATAAATATACATAATTAATTTCCAATGTCTCGTACTTGAAACCCTGCAAATTTCTTATTTAAATAAGACTATTACCCATATTTGGCTATGGAGTATAATAATGTATAATACACAATAATATTTGTATTTTTCAGGGATAAAAGAAAACATATTGCTTTCCCCACACCTCCCAAAATTTTGGTTGTTTATGAAACAAACTATTAGGAAATCCAATGACTCTTTCATCATCCTAACCTTCAGTTTTAGCTCTAATGCCACGAACAACATTTCCGAGGTTGCGAATTATATCTCAGTGGCTTGTGCTCATGTTCAATCCATGTTAGATGCCAAGGATCTCCATGCCCAAATGCTCATCGATGGCATGTTTAGCATACATAACGTTGTATCATGGACCGTGCTCATAATCCTCTACATTAAGTACAACACCATCTAGGATGCTCGCCGAGTGTTTGAAAAAATACCCAAACAAAATATGTGCTCATGGAATGTAATGATCGCAGGGTATTTTTGGGGTAATTGCGAAGAAGCCCTAGATATCTATTACCAAATGCAAAGAGAAGGTTTACGGGTTAACAAATTCACTTTCCCTTGCTTAGTCAAGGCGTGCAGTCATTTGGGTTATCTGTAAGAGGGCAGGACTATTCATGGTGACATAGAAACAAGTGAATTTGATGGAGATGTATTTATAGGGAATTCCCTTATGGCCATGTATGCCAAGTGTGGAATTACAAAGGATGTGTGCAAAGTGTTCGACAAAATTTCTAAGAGGAATGTTACTTTGTGGACTGCTCTGATTGCTGGGTATGTGCAGAATAATGAGGGTTGCAAGGTGTTGAAGGGTTTTCACTGAATGAATGTTTGTAGATGGAATTACACCAGAGTCGATCTCCATTATGAGTCTTCTTCCGCTATGTGCAGAGTTGCGATTAGTGGAGAAGGGTAAGGAAATCCATGGTTATTGGATGAGAAATAAATTTGATTGGGATTTTTCTGTGGGGAATGCTCTTGTGGACATGTATGCTAAATGTTATTGTATAAAGGACGCACGTTAAGTGTGGGAAATACATAACTATATTTTCTGCCCTGGGTTTGAATCTGATATTTTTTGGGGGAATGGTCTTATAGACATGTTCGAAAGAGACACCATCTTGTGGACTGCCATGAATGTGGAATGTGGTATGCATGGTTATGTTGAGTATGCCCTTATGTTATTTGAAAAAATGAAATAGGCGGGAATGAAACCAAACAAAATTTACCTCCATTGGTCTTCTCTCAACATGTAGCCATGGAGGACTTGTGGATGAAGGTTTTCGATACTTTGATTGCATGTATCAAGAGTACTACATCACTCTTGTTGTTAAACATTACACTTGCATAGTAGATCTTCTCAGTCGGGACGGGCATCTGATTCAACATATGACTTGATAAAAAATATGCCTTCAAAACCAACACCTCAAAACCAAATTCTACGCCCGATCTTGCCGCGGAGATATCTGATTCCACCTGCTTCGGACAGAGGCAAATATGCGTGGAGGTAACTATATTTGCAAGCTTGGGGTGACGTCCCACGGAGATATCTGATTCCTTTTGCTTCTGGTAGAGGCAAATATGTGTGGATATAACTATATTTGCAGGCTTGCAGTGACAACCAACTGCAGTGACCAAAATGAGGCCGTGGCATTAAGGGGTTGTTGTTCATTAATGGGAGGAGATGGATAAAAAACACAGGTGGCAGCTTTAAAAGAAATCTGATAAGATCCAATACAACACTAACAAAACCAAATAAGACACAAAATTTAAGGCAGTTTCAAAGGGATGGTTTTAGAAAACCTGTCAACCAGTTGATAGGTTTTCTACAAAACCTAACACTAAAATATGCCTTCGGCATAATAATATAAATATTTTTAAACATATATACTTTATTAAATAAATATAATATAATGGTTTTTAGGATTTGAATTTTAATAAAAAAAATTGTCTAATCAAAGGTATATATAACTTTTTAAATAAATATAATATAATTTTTTTTGGAAATTAAGTTGGATGCTTTTATCAATATGCTTTAAAAGATTTCAATCCTATTAAGAAACATGTTCAAGATGTTCTAGTCCAAGGTATAGATTGTGTTATGAACCTTCAGGTAAAAAGAGATTCTAAAGTGTCATTTTTTTTTTTAAAATAAAAAGGGTAGTACCTATTATATTAACAAAAAGGAAAATACAGTGTCCATTGTTGCTGCCAGCTGTCCTGCCTGAGCAGGAAACCAGGACAGCTGGACGTTTTGTGCCAGGTGCAATCCTGTTGTCAAGTTATACATGTGGGTGCCCTGCCCGAGGGAAACCAGGGCTATTAAGCTAGAGAGTTTTTAAACAGAGGCCATAACTAGCCAAAAAGTAACAGAACATTCTAACTAAACTAGACAGCAGAAATATTCCTAACCAGGAGCTTCGTTCCTCTTCTGACGCCAGCCTGCCGGGAGTGAGTACGCCTGTGCGCACGTCGGGCACTGCCTCTTTGGAGAGCTCTTGGAATAGGCTGCGAAAAGCATGTCCAACCGTTGGTCCATCCTGGCAAGACGAAAAGTGTGGTCTTCCATCAGATTCCGGAGCTCAAAGATGAGCGGGAGGTACTGACAATCCGAGGCTGGAGGCTGGTCCAGTTCCCCACTGTCGTTGGGCGGTCGTGTGCTAGAGTCCCCCACTACTCGAGTTGACAACCCTACAGGCTTCACCATCCCTGTGATGTCGTCGGGAGGGGCTTCCTCCTCCACAATGCATGGTGGGAAGAGGTCCTCCATGGTGACAACGTTGAGGTTCCACAGGGTGTCTCCGGGCGGTGGCTTTGTTGCTTCTGCGCAAACGAGTGAGGGATGGTGCTGTTGTGCGTCTTCCCAACTAATTTCTTCTATAATCGCCATGGGTGGCGTCCAGGGTCTTTTCTTGCGTCTGGTGGCAGCCAAAGCCAATGCTCGTTCGAAATTACGAATGCGCTTGCGCCTAGTCTCAGCCCTGTACCAGGCTACCCCTCTGCGGGATTTCCCTCGGATTCTGGGCATGGTTCAAGCTGCTATCTGTTCGCCTGCTTCGCTTCCTGGCTGCGACGGAGGTCGGAAATTGAAATCGAATAGAATGAACACTGCAAGGGTCCGATTCACCTCACCTCTATTCATCCCCGCAATAACACACCACACTATCGTGACTGCCGAGGCCATTAAGGAAAAGATGTTAGTGCTCTGTCGCCGGGTACAATACCCTCGCGTGAGAGGGCTTATCGACTAGAAGTGCCTGGTGCAGGCTATGGGATAATTAGTGCTCAGAGGGCGCTTCACTGGTTGATGCCATAAATGGACGTCCCGACGATCATCCGCGTGTATGCTGATGCGCGCGTGTCACCCCATCCGAGGGATTCTAAAGTGTCATTTTACATGTTAGAAATATTTTATATTTTAAACTAACATGTTAGAAAAGATACTTTAGACTAGGCGAGAAAAAGATTTTATGTATTTTATTTTCATTTTCTTTATTGTGTACTTTTAAGCTTCGACCACTCAGAAGAAGGTACATGTAATGATGATGTTGCCTTTACGTTGAGTCACCATAATAATATATCTTTATTTTGTACTTTGCTCAAGGCCATTGGTATCCTGAGTTTTTTTATCATTCTGACCGAGATATTTTCATTTATTGCCTCATTATTTTTGGTTTTATAATGCTTGGGTTTTCTTTAGGACTCTTTAACATGCTCGTTAAATATGGCTTACCACCCACAGTTTTTATAATGTTTATTATGTGCAAATTATTTCGATAATATTTTTAAAAAATATTATGGAAATAATTTAAGAATATAAATATAAATATTTATTAACTTATTCCTATATCATCTTAAATAATTTAAGAATATAAATATAAATATTTATTAACTTATTCCTATATCATCTTACATAAATGTCTTGCACCTTTTTAGCATGCAAATTTTTTATAAAGGGCACCTACAAGATTTGAAAGTGGCAAAAGGATAATATGGTTTTAACTTATGTAATTCGATTTTTCCAAACAAGAAAATTATTCTTTATATGCGTAAATGTAAAAGGTTACATCTTTGATAATCTATTTTCAGAAATCATCAACAAAAAAAACTAGGACAATAATTATTGGGGACAATCTTTGTTGTCAATACAAACTTTTCGAAAATCTGAAGGATCGAGATTCCAAATCTTTTAACAAAATATTAAAAAAACAAGTTCAAAAACATTAGTAATGTCCTGCATAGACAACAAAAAAATGTCTTCAACTTTGGCCATCTATAAACCTGTCAAAATCAAAATACTTTTAGGCGCCTAGAAAGACATTGCTTGTTATCTTCCCACTGAGTGTAGATAATCACACCTCGATGAATTTGATCTCTAAGTGCATTCTTTGAAAGAACATCTGCTTCCTTATTGAAATCTCTGTATGTATGATTACAAGAGACATTTTCAAACATAGTGCTTAGCCTTTTAATTTGTTCCTTCCAACCTTCCAACACCAAACTTTGAAGGCTCCCAATACCATTACACCAATCTATAATGAGTTTTGAATCCCCAATAATTTTTATACCTATAATATGTAACCTTGTTGCCAGGAAAAGAGTAGTCCAAACCCCCAACAATTCCGCTCTATTATTTGTCCCAACTCCCGTGTTGAAGGTCCACTTGTAGGAAGTAGCGACATTTAAATTGATAGCGCCTCCCGCTCCACTATTTGTTCCATCAGTAGTAGTCGCTCCATCAAATCACCCCACCAGTTGTTGAAGTTCAGGTGGCCTTTTGACCCTGTAAGGATATTTCTTTTATGGGATGTTACACAAACATTGAAAGATCCTAAGAAATTAAAAGCCACCCCATGAGGCGAAATGAACTCATTATTGAATAAGAGCCTATTTCGCTCCAACCATAAGAACCAGTAGACAAAAAACTGGAAGTTTGATCAAGTTTGGATGTTGTCCGACCCAAGTCGATAGACATTCCTCGACTGTGTTCCCATCCCAGGACAACCGAGACTTGAGAATCCCCACGAGAAGGTTCCAAACTTGTCGTGTGAATGAACAGAATATAAAGAAGTGATTTTGAGTCTCCGAATTCCTTCTACACAAAATGAAAAAACTTAGACCTTCCCAACGCTTTTATAGCAAGTTCTCCGACGTGAGAACTTTGTTTCTCATAATAAGCCAAAAAAAAAGTTTCATTTTAAGAGAAATGTTCCACTTCCACAGTTTGTAGCTCCATCATTTTTTTGTGTGTAGTCACAAGCTCTCCGACATAGCCTTATAAATATTACTTACCGAAGGATACCCAGACCCATCTCCTCTTGACCACATCAATTCATCTTTGAGAACATTTAACTGGATGCCTGTTGATCCAGGGGATCAAATTTTGCTCAAAATTCAAAGTGCTCGGAATCTCTTCAAATCGAACGGGAGCGTAGGCCTCATTGTCACGAACCCAACACAACTCGTTTGGGTTCAAACGGATGTTGGATGAGAGAGATATCGTGTTCTATTCAAAATTACCAACAGGGAAAAAATGTGTGCTTACTGTATAGTCCGTACGGATGCTGACGTGGCAGACCGTACGACATGTGGCAGAGCCGTACGACATGTGGTAGGGTCGTAAAACACATGGCAGGTGTTGGTTGGCAGGATTGTGGATGAGTTGGCGTATGACACGTGTCATTGGTGGAGAATGAAATGCTGACACGTGGCCCACTTAGTGGATGCCACATGTCACCCTGGCATTGGTCTAAAATTTATGTTGTTGGCCGGATTCGACCCCGCGACCTCCGGGCAGGGGTAATGCTTTGGGAAGGGCCGCCCAACCGGTGAGCCACCATTTGGTTCTTATAATATCAATGGTAACATTTTATTTAAATTGAAATGTATTGTGTGTTGGGGCACGAACCAGACCGGGGCTTAACCCTGGCCCCCGGTCCTATGTGTATACAATGTAACCACCGTTACCATATTCACGCCTATATGACCGTTACCATATGACATTTAAACTTAACCCCTGTTTGTATATGCGCATGGTCATGTGGTGGCCCATGTGCCCACAGACTTGGCGGTTAGGGGCTAGCGCATAACCGCCCTACAGTTCACACCGTTTTTGCGGTTGTGCTCGGTGTTGAGTTTTAACAAATAAATGCGTGTGGGGGCTAGGTTGAGGAGCACGAGGTGCATTTTGGTGATCCAAAGACAACAAGT
>JASDQU010012343.1:173038-183786 GCA_032191745.1 Picea mariana
AAGAAGAAAATAGAGGTCAGTTCTTTTGCTTTAATTGTGAAGGAGTAGGTCATGTTGAATTTGAATGTCCTCATCCAAGGATTGAAAGAAATGACACTGAAGAAGAAAATTTCAATGAAGAAGAAGAAAATCATGAAGAAAAAATTATTCAACAAGAAGATGAGAATCTTAAAAATTTGAAGCATGTTGAGATTGAAAATAGCAAGCTCAAAGACACACAAAGAAAACTAAGAAGTGAATTGGTTAGTTGTGAAAAAACAGTTGTAATCTTGAATAAACAATTAGAAGACTTTGAGAAACTAAGAGAAGAAACCATTTCCTTGAAAACTCTACTTGAAGAAGAAAGAAGAATAGGAGAAGTAAAGAATGTCCAAATGAAGAAGAAAGAAGAAGATTGTGAGAAACTTGAACAGGAAGTTGTCTCATTGAGGAAGAGCTTAAGAAAATCTCAAGTGCCAAAAGACTTAACACATTTTGGATGCATGGGTGAAACTTCATACAAAGACGATGCAAATACCAACAAGAAGGTTGAAGAAAGAGCTACACAGACAGTTGATGAGAAGTGGACCAGGATACCAGAAAGAATGAATGATTACAAAAGAGATGAATATCCAAGAAGACCTCTTACCTTCAGGAATCAAAGAAGCTTCAATCAGTGTGAAGGAAACTACAGAAGAGTAGATCATGAACCCAGATTGACTACATCACAAAGAAGGTCACTTACTCCCAGGTATCAAAATTTCTTTTTTGGTCATTGCTATACTTGCAAAAATTTTGGACATAAGACAATTAATTGTAGAATCAATGAAAGGAACAGATACGCAAGAAACATGAATGGTGTAAATAGAAGATATGAAAATAATCATGGATTTGTCAACATAAGTTATAATTCATTTTCCCCATTGATGGACAAAAATATTGCATGCTACAAATGTAATTATCTTGGTCACAAAGCATGAGATTGCAGATATATGAATGAAGATGTCCCTATGCCAACCACAGTATGGAGAAGGAAAGAGATTCGAAACAATGAAGATTGTCGAATAGCATTGACCGCTGAAGAATGTAAAGAAGAAGATGAATGGTACATAGATAGTGGATAAGACACAACACTAACAAAACCGAATAAGACACAAAATTTAAGGCAGTTTCAAAAGGATGGTTTTAGAAAGCCTGTCAACCAGTTGATACAAAACCTAACACTAAAATATGCCTTCGGCATAATAATATAAATGGTTTTAAATATATATACTTTATTAAATAAATTATATAATATAAATGGTTTTTAGGATTTGAATTTTAATAAAAAAAATTGTCTAATCAAAGGTATATATAACTTTTTAAATAAATATAATATAAAAAAAATTGGAAATTAAGTTGGATGCTTTTATCAATATGCTTTAAAAGATTTCAATCCTATTAAGAAACATGTTCAAGATGTTCTAGTCCAAGGTATAGATTGTGTTATGAACCTTCAAGTAAAAAGAGATTCTAAAGTGTCATTTTACATGTTAGAAATATTTTATATTTTAAACTAACATGTTAGAAAATATGCTTTAAACTAGGCGAGAAAAAGATTTTATGTATTTTATTTTCATTTTCTTTATCGACCACTCAGAAGAAGGTACATGTAATGATGATGTTGCCTTTACGTTGAGTCGCCATAATAATATATATTTATTTTGTACTTTGGTCAAGGCCATTGGTATCATGAGTTTTTTTATCATTCTCACGGAGATATTTTCATTTATTGCCTCATTATTTTTGGTTTTATAATGCTTGGGTTTTCTTTAGGACTCTTTAACATGCTCGTTAAATATGGCTTACCACCCACAGTTTTTATAATGTTTATTATGTGCAAATTATTTCGATAATATTTTTTAAAAATATTATCGAAATAATTTAAGAATATAAATAAAAATATTTATTAACTTATTAAAAAATATTATCGAAATAATTTAAGAATATAAATATAAATATTTATTAACTTATTCCTATATTATCTTACATAAATGTCTTGCACCTTTTTAGCATGCGAAAATTTTATAAAGGGCACCTACAAGATTTGAAAGTGGCAAAAGGATAATATGGTTTTCCCTTATGTAATTTGATTTTTTCAAATAAGAAAATTACTCTTTATATGCGTAAATATAAAAGGTTACATCTTTGATAATCCATTTTCAGAAATCATCAACAAAAAAAACTAGGACAATAATTATTGGGGATAATCTTTGTTGTCAATATAAACTTTTCGAAAATCTGAAGGATCGAGATTCCAAATCTTTTAACAAAATATTAAAAAAACAAGTTCAAAAACATTAGTAATGTCCTGCATAGACAACAGAAAAATGTCTTCAACTTTGGCCATCTATAAACCTGTCAAAATCAAAATACTTTTAGGCGCCTAGAAATACCTTGCTTGTTATCTTCCCACTGAGTGTAGATAATCACACCTCGATGAATTTGATCTCTAAGTACATTCTTTGAAAGAACATCTACTTCCTTATTGAAATCTCTGTATGTATGATTACAAGAGACATTTTCAAACATAGTGCTTAGCCTTTTAATTTGTTCCTTCCAACCTTCCAACACCAAACTTTGAAGGCTCCCAATACCATTACACCAATCTATAATGAGTTTTGAATCCCCAATAATTTGTATACCTGTAATATGTAATCTTGTTGCCAGGAAAAGAGTAGTCCAAACCCCCAACAATTCTGCTCTATTATTTGTCCCAACTCCCGTGTTGAAGGTCCACTTGTAGGAAGTAGCGACATTTAAACTGATAATGCCTCCCGCTCCACTATTTGTTCCATCAGCAGTAGTCGCTCCATCAAACCACCCCACCAATTGTTGAAGTTCAGGTAGCCTTTTGACCCTGTAAGGATATTTCTTTTATGGGATGTTACAAAAACATTGAAAGATCCTAAGAAATTAAAAGCCACCCCATGAGGCGAAATGAACTCATTATTGAATAAGAGCCTATTTCGCTCCAACCATAAGAACCAGTAGACAAAAACTGGAAGTTCGATCAAGTTTTGATGTTGTCTGACCCAAGTCAATAAACATTCCTCGACTGGGTTCCCATCCCAAGACAACCGAGACTTGAGAATCCCTGCGAGAAGGTTCCAAACTTGTCGTGTGAACGGGCAGAATATAAATAAGTGATTTTCAGTCTTCGAATTCCTTCTACACAAAATGCAAAAACTCGGACCTTCCCAGCCCTTTGCTAGCAAGTTCTCCGACGTGAGAACTTTGTTTCTCATAATAAGCCAGAAAAAAAGTTTCATTTTAAGAGCAATGTTCCACTTCCACAGTTTGTAGCTCCATCATTTTGTTGTGTGTAAGCACAAGCTCTCCGACAGAGCCTTATAAATATTACTTACCGAAGGATACCCAAACCCATCTCATCTCGACCACATCATTTCATCTTCGAGAACATTTAACTGGATGCCCATGCCCGAGAGAACGCTTCTGTAATCTTCCCATTTTGAAGCAAGTTCCCCATTGAGGCCAAGCTTTGAAGCCTCAATCCAATAATTGCTTAGAGGTTCTGAAGAATTATAGTTATGAGTCTGGTAGAGAAAAGTGACACCCTATAGCTTTAAAGCCGAAAGAAGTTTAATAGATAAGAAATATTGTTGTCCCATTCCCATAATATGATCCCTGCCTTCCTGGATTGTCTCTCCATGACCAGGTTTCCAACACAACCAATTATCTAAAAGAGGTAAAGCTTTTAAAAGATTTCTCCAAACCGATGATGCCGATCCTTGTGATTTGTTGACCGATCTAAACCAAGTCGACACTGAACAGTAAGGTAGATATTTGTGCCATATTCCCACTTTTATCAACCCTCTCCAAAAGGTTTTGGTCACTAAGGATTTATTGAATAAAGAAAGATTTCTCAGCCCCCACCCTCTAACCTTCTTAGGCCTAGCAATAGTCTCCCAATTACAAAGATGTAATCAATTCCTCTCACTACATCCCGACCATAAAAAGGAGAAAACAAGTTGACGAAGTTTTACCATAACATAATTGGGTACTGTAGCCATGGACATCCAATACACCAATTGAATCTCCAAGACTACCTTGATCAATACCAGTCTTCCACTTAGAGAAAGCCATTGATTACACCAGTGATCAATTCTTCTTTCAAACTTTTTAATAAGTCAACGCAAATCCTCAGATTTGTAACAATTTGGCTTGAGAAAAAATCCAAGGTACTTGAAGCCTACATCTATAGAGACGAAACTAAAGGGAAAAATCTCTTTAAATGGCACCAACCCCAACTCCTCCACACCTGCCACATGAAAAGTGGACTTTTCCACATTTATCTCTAATCCCGAGGCATTTAAGGAAGTCTTCAGAAGTCCAACTATCACCTCCCATTCTGCAATAGTAGCTCTGGACACAATCAATACATCATCAAAAAAAAGGAGATGTAGGATATTAGTGATCCTTGCAACTTTAATTCCAGATAGCTTCCCAACCTCTTTTTCCTTTTTAAGGAGAATACTCAAGTCCTCCATCACCAAAATAAAAATTAAAGGAGACAGTGGGCAACCTTGTCTAAGGCCTTTGCCTCTTTGAAAAAAATCAGATGGTTCTCCATTTACCAAAACTACATAAGAAACTGTTGTGACACAACTCATAATCCAATTCGTAAATGACAAACCAAAACCAGTTTTAATCAGTATCATCCTTAGAAAATCCTAGTTGATTAAATTGTATTCCTTCTTAAGATCGAGTTTTAGAATGAGATCCTTTTGATTCTTCTTTTTTATACTATGGAGGTATTCCTGTGACGTGCCCACATTGTCTAGGATTTGTCTTCCCTAAAGAAAACCTAGTTTCTCTTCCGCTAATCCTTTAGATAGGATAGGCCACAACCTATTTTCCATCAATTTAGCAATAATTTTGTAACAAAGATTATAGAGTGAAATAGGTCAAAAATCACCGAAAGAAGATGGTTTGTTCACTTTTCGGATAAGTACAAGAAAGGTGGCATTAATTGATTTTATAACTTCTCCTTTTCTTATTGATTCCTCTACCATCCCTAAGAGATACTCCCCAATCAGCTCAAAGAAATGGAGAAAATATTCCACAGTCTAGCCATCCGGGCCTGGAATTTTATCTTTTGAAAAAGCCTTCAAAATACTCGACAAATCTTCTAAAGTACATAGGCTCTCTAATTGAAGAGCTTCTTCAACTGTGACCAAGCTAGGAAAGAGACTTGCTAAATTAGTTTGATCTTCACTGATGATGCCCATTGCTGATCCCAAATTTTTAAAATATTTTACTACCTCTGCTTTTAATTCCTTTTGGCCCGAAACTTCATGACCTGTCTCCATTTGAATTTCCTGAATCCGTTTTCGGTTTTTTCGATCACTAGCAAAGTGATGAAAGTATTTTGTATTCTGATCCCAACTCTTTAACCAAAGCACCTAGATCTTCTGTCTCCAAGTGTCTTCCTCTACTGCTAGAAGCTTCAATCTCTCCATTTCCTTCTCTGTTATCATACCTGTCAACTCCTCATTGTTCAAATCTGTGAGGGATGAATGATACAATGCTTGTAAATCCACTTCCAAAAGAACCAATTTTTGAGACGAGAGGTTTTTGAAACGTGTTACCCACCTATTTATATCCGATTTTAAACTCTTTAACTTCCGTACCAGTTTTCTTTGCATTCATGGTTCCTGCAGGAATTTTGGATCCTTCCATACTTCATTAACTATCTGTGAAAACTCTTCCTCCTATAACCATCCGTAATTTAATTTGAAAGGATAATTTTTACGTTGGAAATTTGCATGTAGCTGGAGAAGGATCGGAGTGTGATCCAAAATAAATGGACGTTCCACCCATGCACGGTATTTGGAAAACTTCCTCAACATGTCCACCGCTACAAATGTCCTGTCTAATCTCTTCAAAATACTATCTGCTCCCTTTCTTCCATTCCGCCAAGTAGGCACCACCTCATTCGGAAAACTGTCCACTTGACCTCCTTCAACGAACTAATATTTTAAGAACAAAGCCAATGGATCGGGAGGACTGCTTTCTCCCCAGATTTCACCTTCATTCAACGTGAAATTGAAATCACCCACTACTATCAAAATTTTAATAGACAGGATACCTCTATCCCCAAGTTTTTTCCAAAAAACTTTCCTGTCACTACAAGGACCATACACTTAAAAACGACAGCTTCTCCTTTAGCTCAAAATTGGTACTTGTCACAAGTAAACCACCACAACATATATAAGGATTGAGTTCGAAATTTTTGGGATTCCATGCTACCAACAAGCCCCCTGATTTTCCTACAGAGCTTACAACGACCGAATACCAATTCAGTTTTATTTTAGAGAAGAAATTTCTAGCCCTTGATTCATCAACCAAAGTCTCGTGAAAGAAAATAATGTTGGGTTGATTTAAAAGAAGAAGACGATGCATAGAGGCCGGTTTTTGGGAGCCCCCCACTCCCCTAATATTTAGTGACAACAAGATCATGATTTAGCATGTGCTAGGGCTTTAATGCTTCTAAGCACCCCATGATCGTGATTAGTCGATGAAATGTTTACTGGCTCCTTCAACGAAAACTCATCTCGCTTCTGAGCACTACAGGTATTTATAGGAGAGATCTCACATCCCAGACGACGTGACCAAACAAAACCGTTAACATCTGAAACAAGTTTCCCTTCCCTGGAACTGATAAAGTCACTAACTGAGGTATCAAAAGAGAAATATTGAGAAATGACCGTCTTTCCCCTAAAAGTAGGCAGAGGTTTCGATTCAGGAATATTGTGTAAAGAAGGGACTAATGAGTCTAAAACTGAACTAAGACTGCAGTCACCCCGCTCCACCTCCCTTAAACCAACACTACAATGTAAATCCTAGACTGAAGAGAAAAGGGCCACTTCAGTCTCACTTAAAAACCAATCTTCACAAACAACAAAATACTTTCCCACACAGTTTCCCACTCCCAAAGAAAATGATGCTGACAAAGTCCCACCCCTCCCCAAGTCACCCTTTGACCAAGGTGGCTCTGTCGTAGTAGTAGCAGAAGGACCACTTAAAGGGTTTACAGACTGACCCGTAGTTAAGAAGGCAAGTTCTATAGGAGGGTTATGTTCACCATCTCGTGATGACTTACACCCTGAGTTCCACTACTTCATCAATGAAAACAAAGCCGGAAGGGACTCCATTTCCAAGGATTCCGTAGGATCCACATACTGTGAGGATAAAGAACCTTGACCAAAGGACTTATCAAGAGAATCTCGTTCCCAAGAGGAGAGTGAAAAGAAAAGGGTGGGACAGAGTTTCCTTAACTTACCCAAGAAGATGAAGTCTATCCTATCGTCCTCGAGAGGCTCATCTCCAGAGAAGCAGGCATTCCAACCCCCCGACGTAACTTTTAGAGGATCAATGCTGATAGGCCTACGTAGAAAAGAAGAATCAAAATATGAATCTTCCGGAAAACCACTGTGACACTCATGATGAAGGTGTCATGTTTGTCTGCACCAGGTAAACCGAAAATGAATACCCAAACAATCAAGTCTCAAAACTCTCAACATCCCCTACCATTTCGGCTCAGCTGCTTCTGGGAGGCCAGCGTGGATGTCAATCTCAGCCAGAACTCTAAAAATTCATTTGTACGATGCTAAAAGTGCTTCTTCATCCACAATGAGAAACCGACCAAGTCCATTTGCAATCTCAGCTAAATCCCACTTATTCCACCACTGTAGTGGAAGACTAGGTAGCAATACCGAGAGGTGGCAGAATTGAAAATAATCCTTTGAAGGGTCGAAAGTAATTCTCCAATAATTAAGCATAATACTTCCTCCCTCCACCACCCATCGAGACTCAAGTAACAAAGAAGCATCCTCAGGGTTCCTACACTTGAAACCGAACCAACCTCAAGCCAGGTAGAACACCTCTGGAGAGTATCCTAAGACCAGTTTCTAGGTTGAGTCCACCTAACTCTCAATGGGAACCTGGAAAAACTTACGGTATGAAAACCTCCCAACAAGTGTGCACAAAGCCATCATGCAAGCGTCTTCCAGGCCAATGTATGAGCCAAGGATAAACCTTCACTTTACTTTATTTACTTCCAGGGCTTAAAAACTCTCTGGTCTATCCTACTAAACGACGTTCTGACTGCCTTAGAAACCGGTTCTTCCACAGAATCCAGACCTCTTCTCTTCTATCCAGAAGAGGTAACTTTGGATACACTGTTAAAAATTACTCTGGATGACTGTTTAGAGCCTAAGACAAACTCATGCTGGTGGAGGGGAGCGACCGAGATAGGTAAGGTGCACTAGAAGAAGGAGTATCCTTGTCATTCTGTAAACCAGAAAGTTTGGGAGCCTCGTTAAACAAGCCAACTTGTTTCCAGCTGGCCTTGTCATATGTGCAAATTAAAGTCGTGACTCCAGCTTTTGTCATGGTGAGTTCAAATCCAACCACCTAACCCTCCTAGAAACGACCAACAACCAACAAATTTGCTTGGAGACAACTGAAAAGACACTGACCTAACCACCTCAGATAGACTTGAAATGACTCCCCAGGTGACCATTAAAGTTCATTAAATTTTTTTAATCACCTGCAATAACTACTATGATGCTAGTTTACCTTTGAAGCTAACCAAAGTAGAGAGCACGCTCTCCAAGGAAGGTCTTAACAGAAGGTTGACCAGGACCCACAACTAAAATAGTTGCAAACAAAAGAGCTATGTCCTGGGACTACTCCACTCCAAATGGCTCAACTAAAACTAACAATAATACCACCCTCGAGACCTCATCAACTCTTTAAGAAAGCTTAGTATCAGTAAGAAACTAGATTATAAGACCTAAATGACCTTAGGTAAGGATACAAAGTCTCCAAAAAGTAGAGAATCGTTCTATGCACCATTTTTGTGGGTATTGAAGAGTCGAGTTCCCCCAAGAAAGGTTCGAACCCTAAGCTTCCCAACAAGTGTATTTCCATGTCCCAATAAACTATGAAATTCCCATCATTTATGTAATTTGATATTTTTCTTATGATTATAAAGTTTTATCATAGAAGAAAGGAGTAGGATTATCTCTATTAGTTAAATATGTTATGAATATTTTACTAAAATAAAGAGTATTTCTTTTTTCCTTGTTTCAAAGTGTGAGTTTCTTTAAATTGTATCTTATTTTAAAGATCATATTAGTATTAGATTAGGGAGCTAGATGTTATGAATGTTTTACTAAAATAAAGAGTATTTCTTTTTGCCTGGTTTCAAAGTGTGAGTTTCTTTAAAATGTATCTTATTTTAAATATCATATTAATATTAGATTAGGGAGCTAGATGTTAGAAAAGAATTATATGTTGGATTTTAAATGGACAATTGAGTTGAAAAAAGAAAAAAAAAAAATTAAAGTAAAAGATCATATTCATGGTATTTAACTTTGAAATTAATCTTCTCGTATATCAATCGAATGGGTAAAGTGAAAGTGAAAAATATTATAAAGTGAAAGTGAAGAATGATATATACTGTACATATCTTGATCTGCTTGATCTAAGAGATATGAAAAAAATTAGAGCCTCCACCCATATTTATGAAGAGGTTGTTAATTAAGAGTCTTTCATGATACAAACACCACAACTTTCACAAATCTTAGGCTAAGTGGATGTTGGTTAATGTTGTTCTTTCTGTAGAGTGAGATTTCATTTTGTAAAAATGAGTTTACAAAGTAAGTGGAAAAAAAATCTCCGTGGTAACTCTATTCCTTGCCACAGACTTGTGCGTCTGGCAGGCCTATAGCCATGTCAGGAGGGGACCCGAACCCTCCGCCAAAATTCAATTTTGATGTCAAAGCCTTTAGGCGGTTGGTTGGATCACTGGGGAAACCCTCTTCTTTCCCTACTCACTCTCGATTCATCAAGAAACTGGATCAAATTCCTGAAATCAAATTCCCTCGTCTCTTGGCTTGTTGTAAGGCACTTTCTTATGCGGCCAAGGATCTAGTCGGTCAATTTACAATCCTCTGGCCATCCCCACGACAAATGGAAACCTGGTCAGGCCGGAATTGGCATCCATTGATTAGGGGAAGACTCAATCACTATTTCTATGGTAAGGGTTTCTATACTTCCTTTTTTTATTTTAAAGAAGACAAGGATTTGATTTTTCACAATGGCACGCAACTGTCCCAAAAACCCACAATGGAACCCAACTACAAATGAAGAACCAAAGGAAGAATGGTAGCAGGTTAGGAAGAAAGAAAATACTGGAAGGAATATAAGGAAATACATTGGATCTTCAAACCCCAACCATCTAGCCAATCCTCCTCAAAAACCTCCACCAACATCGAACCATAAGAAGAATCAGCGAAATCAGGGAAGCCAAAGCCAAGAAGAACCCAGTTGGATTGAACAAATGTAATCAAAATGTTGGGAGAGTATAACAAAGAGAAATAAATTAATGAGATTGTGGATCCGAATCATAGTTCATTTAGCACTACTCCTCCTGAGCTTGATCTATAACCCTAGAGGAAGGAGAGGCAGAATCTCAGGAAGATGAGAACAACACAGACAACCCTGCAATAGAAAACCAGCTAGCCAATCTAGAAAAAATAACCACTAGGGGAAAATAATGGGAAACCATGGAAGAGGGAGAAATTCCAAATGAAAGAACCCATAAATTAGGAAAAAAAACAAATTGCGACTCTAGAGGGGAAGCAACAAACAAGGAATAAGCATTGGGAAAACAACATTCAATTGAAAGTTCTCTTAGA
>JASDQU010012343.1:191207-206789 GCA_032191745.1 Picea mariana
CAATCTAGAAAAAATAACCACTAGGGGAAAATAATGGGAAACCATGGAAGAGGGAGAAATTCCAAATGAAAGAACCCATAAATTAGGAAAAAAAACAAATTGCGACTCTAGAGGGGAAGCAACAAACAAGGAATAAGCATTGGGAAAACAACATTCAATTGAAAGTTCTCTTAGAAAGATGGTAAAAAGAGGAAACAATAAGGGACCGATTCTCAAGATTTGCCTATTTCAAGAGGTCGAGCCTCCTCCCTCCATAAACAATGGATATCCTCTCCTAGAATTGCAAAGGTTTCGACAACAAAGTTAGGGATGAAGCCCTCAGAGACCTAATTAGATATGAGAAACCTTATGTAATCCTTCTCTAGGAGACTAAAATGGAGGAATCAAAAGTACTACAACTAGGGACAAAAACTATGAATAATAGGGACAAAAACTATCAAAAGTTGCTTAGAGCATCTGGTGACATCATGACACTATGGGATTCAACAAAAATAGATTTGGAGGTAACTTTCTATTCAAATAATTGGAATTTTATTGTTTTCCATTTAGATAAACGAGGCTCAAAATATCTTCTATCAATATATATATGCATGTTAGATATATGGAAAAAATAGGTCGTTGGACGTCATTGTTTGCAGCAAAGGAAAGCTTGGATTTTCCCACTTGCATAGTGGCTAGAGAATTTAACACCATCCTACACAACTCATAAAAAAGGGGAGGAATTCATGTTCTATATCCAATGTGAGATAAAATGGAAGACCTCATTTTATATTGGGACCTTCAAGATGTCAAGCTAGTCAAGGGGAAATATATGTTGAGAAACAATAGATTGGGTCTGGGACACGTTGCTTCCCGTTTGGATTGCTTTCTCATTCATAACAACTTTTTATTGTGACCTCTCTTCATTATCTCTAAAATCATTCTTTCAAGTCTCTTATATCACAAACCCATCTCCCTCTCTATTGATCATCCTTTGAACTTTGTCCCCAGCCCCCTCTACTTCAACCTTATTTTTCTCCATAATGAGGAAGTATTCTATCTTGTCAAGGACTCTTGTAAAAAACTAGTTTAGGGCTCTCCTAACTTTGTATGGGAAAGTAAACTTTGATCTGTCAAACATGTAACATCCCCACTATAATCCCCAATTTAATTAATGCATATTGCAGATATGAATGTGGCTATGGCCAAGCGATGTGATATGAAAAATGAATTTTATGATTTTTAATAAATATAATGTGATATCAACTACTGGGGATATGGATAGAGATGAGGTATGTGTTTTCCATAAGAGAAGAGAGTTTCTAAGAGGGGTCCAAGGGGGGAAATTAATTATGGGTATTACTTCAACCCATTTTCCTGAATTATTATCATTTGGGGATAACTTATAATTTTTTGTATGAGTGTATGATAGTCCAATCATTAAACTAATTTAAGAGGGTGGGTGTAAGATTCACATCCCATATTTATTGGAGAGAATGGGGGACTCAAGTAGAATCAAAATTGGGTAGAGTGAGCAATCATCTATTTTTGGAAAATAGAGGAAATATGTATGGGAAGTTTCAGGTAGTTTTACACATTCAATTTTTTCATGAACAACAAGGGAGAATAGGAAAAGAGCATTAGAACTAGACCAAGAAGGATGGGGTGAATTTAGGATCATTCTTGAGCGTTTTGGAGTTGGAAATTGAAGATCCAGGTTGTCAGTCCTGAAGAGTCAACTCCTGAATGAGTTGCATTGTAACAACAATTGGTTGTTGGTAGTTTTCTTGGAAGTCAGTTTCCTTGAGTTCCCAGTAGAGAGATTATTGGTTACCTATGATAGAGAGACCCTGATAAATGAATGGGATTCCCGATGGATTGATATCAGTGAAGGGGTACATTCCTTTGGTTGGGAAGGTCAAGAGGAAGAGATCTGGAGAAAATTCAAGATAGTAGAAGAATACCCATGGGTTGTGGGATTGTGATTTGTGAGTGGACTGCGAGAGAAATCCTCCTTTTGTGGATTCCTAGCCCCAACTCAGGGGTGACTTTCTATTGAGATATATAAACAAAAGTCTAATGTTGGGTGTAACGTCCTTCCTAAGTTGTTGGTTGCACAAGTGTTTTAAAAGATAAGTGCTTATCTATTTTTTGAGTTATTTCATGAGTTTAATTGTTGTGCTTAACTTTGTGTATGTGAATGGTTTAATTGTTGTTGAGAATGAGTTTACTGGCTGCATTCAAGTTCATTTAGAATGTTGTAGATGGATTTCATTATGGGTATCAAAATCCGGTGAAATGTGTTTATAAATCGTAGCTAGTAAGCTACAGGAAATGAGCTTGCAAAAAAAATTCTTTTTATGTGTATTCTATGCAAGTAATGTTCCTTGGTTAAGCTGGGGAATGTTACATTATGGTATCAGAGAAGAAATTTGCAGAATCATGCATGCAAGAGCCTGCTATAGGATATACAGAAGTTGTTGGGATGATATTTTATTTTGGGTGAAAATTATTTTCCACAGGATAGCGTCGAAGGAGAGAATTCTTGTGGTTTAACGCTGTCATGACCGCCATGGAAACCATGTTCAAGTGATTCCTCATGGCCCTGAATTCCCATCGACCTCTCATTTGCTTGATTTTGGCATCATAATAGAGATTTTATATGCCTCCCGTAAGACCATTGCACAACACCTGTTAATCTAGCCTCAATGTGGATTCCCTGCCGTCGATCTATGATTTGAGTTAATTATCCCACATGTATTGAGGAGGGTTTGCATAACTTGTTTATAATTAATACCACACCCTTTTTTACTTGTGTGTGAAGCATGTAGAGCCATAGAACCCAACAAAGCTTGTGCATAGAGTAATTTTTGTTGCCACCTCAGTGTTTGGCCCTTAATCCCAATTAGTGCTAAGTAATCCATTGTACATGCCAAATCTTGCCCTGAGATAGGTATGTCTCACTGCCATGTGTCATTGGAAGGGTGGTGTGGAGGTCAAGCCCCCCATGAGAGAAGTTGTTCACTGGATTGGAATTCACTTGGGAAGAAGGGAGCATGGAGGTGTTCTCACCGGTGGCCCACTATCCTGTGGATTGGTGGCCCGATGGACTGGACTGGAGGCTTATAGAATTTTTTCAAGGGTAGGGGAAAAGATTTCCCGGTGGCCCGGTGCCTAGTGGACCAGATCGAAGTTGTATGGAATTTTTGCGAGGGGAGGGGGAAACCTTTCTTGGTGGCCCATACTGGATCCATATGGAAGTTCTATGAGGGAAGGGGGAAAACCTTTTACGGTGGCTAGGCCTAGAGTTGAAATTTTGCGAGGAAAAAGGGAGGTATTTCCCTGGTGCCCGAAGCCCGCCGACAAGACCGAAATGAAAGATTATAGAAGCGCTAGAAGGGGGAAGAATTTCCCCGATGACCAGTGGCCTAGTGACCCGGTGACCGAGAATAAAATCAATTCCATATCAATAATAACCAGTCAAATTTATCAGAAAAATTTATTGTTTTTTCACGTCATAAACTTGCAGGGAATTTTTGAGGGATTAAACAATGTTTTTAGGAGGTGAAAAGCCTTGAGAACAGAGTGTGTTACACATCAAAATGTCACACTTGAGTTTCACACCCTAAGTGTCACAAAGTGATGTATGCACCTTATTAAGTGTCACATGCATTGTCGTAAGTGTCATATGCACCTTACCTATTGTCGAATTCACTTTGTCTAGTGTCGCAACCCCTTGACACCATGAAAGACATTTTACATGACCCCTAAGTCATATTGGAGGAAGAAACCCATCATTTCAATTATAAAACACACCTTTTTCTTGGAAAAATCGATCATTGTTTGGGAATTTATGAAGGTTGGCTCCCCCCTGACCATGTTGGGGGAGTGCCACTTCATGAAATGGCACCCCCATTTCCATGTTAGAGGAGCACCACTCTTAATATGGCACCCTGTTTCTAGTTCTGGGGGAGCGCTAGTCTTGTTAGAGGGAAAATGGGGATCCTCTACCTTATGCTATGGGCTAGCTCTCTTGGGATGAGGTTGGTTATATTTGACCCCCACGCTATGGATTCACCTTAGGATCTGATACAAACCTTAATGAGCCATATCCTCAACCATATCCTTCATTTTAGCATGGTGTTTGTCCATCGGTGATAAGTGTCCGAAGCGCTTAAGCCCCTCGGAGAGTACCTGAAGAATGTAAGTCAAAACCTTTTTTTTCTTCCATGACCGCAACTATTCCTAATGAGCGAAGAAGGTCTTACCTTCGCATCCATCGGGTAAGGTCCCTTGCCTGCCTGAGCATAAGGTAAGGAAAAGCATAGAGAGGATTTCCCTGAGCTACGGTCTAGGTCTTACATACGCATAGCTCAGGTTCGCTCAGGTAAGGTGAGAAGGTAAGGTCATCCCCTATATTTCTTCCCCTAAAAGAGCTCTGGAAGCTCAAGCCTATATATTGAAGGTATTTCCAAGGTGAAGGGGAAGTAATCGATCAGAGTATCATCATTTTGATATTGGTACATTCGTGCAAGGGTTGGATGAGGAGAGATTGGAGAGGATGTTTCTTCTTTAATCGTGGTCTATAAGTATCTCTTTTTGGCTTTCCAATTAATATATACTTGGCCTATTTCCTTCAAGCTTGTGTATTTTCTCATTTTCTTGTCTATTGTTTCTCTAATTTTGGTAGATAGACTTTTCCTATATAATATTGTAGAGTAGGAGATAGTTTTTTTCCTTTGCTTTCCCATGAAGATAGCAATTTTCACCAGGGATATTGGAGATCAAGCCCGTGGATTGGAAGCAGTGAGGACAAACGTCGAAACAGGTTCATCATATCCTTTCTCTCCTTCTCATTTTGATTGGTTAATAAGTTTAAAGGGATGTTAGTGTCCACTTGTACTGTTTCTGTCTTGGTGTAGAGGTCTAGTAACCCAAGGGAGGTTTCATCTATCTGTAGGAGAAAGATTCCATAACAAAAATTGGCAATTCCACTGGGGATTGACATTGACTAGTCTTTCCTTGGATCGTATAAAGCCTTTGCCTATCATTACATATTGTTTGGTTTTTGATTATGATTTATTTACCCTTCGATATTCCTCATTAAAGGGTTTACAAATCCATTTACTAAGTCCTTGTTGAGTCCGAGCTTGTTAGAAGCCATTTTTTAAACTTTTCCAGAAAGTGGCACTTCCCTGCAGTTCACACTAGGGCACCATTAGCCTGATTAACACTCCTCTGCAGTGCATACAAGGGCTCTATTAGCTTACTAGTGCTCCCCCAGAGCCTCCTAGATGATGCCATTCCCCTGACTAACGCTCTGTCTCCTTGAGAACAACGACACCAATTTCCCTGCTTTGGTGTTTTTGCCTCCTTTTGCCTGCTTTTTCTCTGTCTTCTTTTGAGAGGTTTTTTGCTCAGTGACTCCTGGTTGTCTTTGAATTTGTTTTTCTTGAGAATTTGTTTTTATTGAGAATTTGACATTTAACACTCATTCATATTCCTTCTTTGAGTTTGAAATCTTCTCTCCTAGTTGTGATCCCCTTGGGTTAACAATATCCATTGGTTCATCCTTCCTTCCGGTTCTATGATCTTTGTCTCGCAAAGCTTTCAGATTGCTTGATTGTTTAGAAGTTTTCATCAACTAGGGTTTGCAAAGGTTGCTTGGTATTGAGACTTTTTGTCTTGATTGAAAAATCTCACTTTTTTGGATGATTAGGACTCCCTTGTTTGCCACAACCCAGTCTTGAACACTATTTCTTGAGGCTCATGCTTTAAGGATTTTCATGAGTGCTTGTCTTATTTCTCTTTTGCATATTTGAGTTCTTGATTGGGAAGGTTATCCCCTACTTGTTTTCTTTCAGTTCTCATCATTTTGAGTGCTCTTTGTTTGATTGATTTTTTTCCTCATACTTCTTTTTTTCAAACATAGATGTACTTCATTCCATTTTAAAGTTAAGAAGCATAAAAGTTTTCATATCTCCTTGCATAGATAATCGAACAAAGAAACGTTTTGCATTCATTAGGAATTGTTTTTTGGTATATATTTGAAAAAGAGATAGTTTTGAATTTGAAATCAGTTTTTGGAAACATTTGCTTGGTGGTTTGGCATTATATTGATCCCAGAAATTGAAATTTGCATAGTTTTGATTGCTTTCTTATGTTAAGAAGAATATAAATCTTCTCCTTCCCATACATAGAATTCATCGAAAAGAACGAACTACATATCATTCTTTTGTATTGTATTGGATTCGAGTCTCTTACACAACATCAATTTCATCTCTGTGAACCTTTTGAGTAAAATCCATTAAAATAAACCGCACAGTAATAAAATCAACTATAACATTTTTGGCTTTAGCACACCAACAATAGCATAGGATTAAGGTCTTTGGACTAGGAAAGTGAGTAAATTGTCCAAGAATACTAAACAGACCATAGAGCACTAAAGAGTGTACAAATCCAACTTTTGTATAAGCATAGCCGGGAATCCCCTCTCACACAAGGGATAAACACGAGGTCGTGTGTGGGAGAGCACCATAGATTACCCCTCCAAATATTAACCAATCATAGCAGACATAACATATATTGGGATTTTTTCTTGAGAAACCACTCGTTTCATTTTTTCTCAGTGCTTCGTGAACTCTGAATCCATTCGGGGTCCTCTTGAATCTTACCGGTCCACTTGTCTTCAATTCTCTTGAATATATTTGGAATTTAATATCATGCTAGTGCTTATACTTTACCAGAAACATCAATGACCTAGGTAACCCTGACTCAACCACATGCACATACACCTCCTTTTGCACATGGGCTAGGTAATATTCCCGCTTCACTGTTTCCACACACGCACACACCAAGTGCCTTACTTGGTCGTTCCATCGGTCAAATGACCGACAATCAAGTCATTCACACAACCACTATTACACAAGCTACTCATCCTCCATATCATACATCACAGATTAGTACACCCTACATTGGAGGTCATTCTTCAATGGGAGGCCAATATTCATCTCAAGGGAAACCTTCAATTGCAGGACAACTTTTTACTTGGGGGAAACCTTCAGTTGCATGACAAATTTTAACTGGGGTGCAACCTACATGGTTGAAACATCAACAAGATTGGGGGAAATCCACTCCTGCAATTTCTTCTATCCCTACTACAACTGACCTATATTCTGGACAATCGTTTCTAGGAGTTGCTAACCCTTTGTGGGGTCAATCCAATTCAATGCACATTCCTCCGTAAGGAAATTTTCCCTATCAATCCATAAAACCCACGACTCCAATGAAACAATACCTTCAACCACAATACATGGGGGGACTATTAGGTCAATCTCCATACATAGGAGGTCCATTTGTTCAATCACTGTACATAGGTGAACAATCAAGACAACCACCTTTTGTGGGTGGACAACCTAGGAAACCACCGTATATGGGAGGACCATCTAGATTTGTCATCTCGCCACAACCTAGATATGGTCCTACTGGTGTTACCATGCAATATGGTTATCACCAGTATCCATAGGCTAACTACCTACTTCCATTCTTGGCTACGTTAGATCTGCCAAATTTGTTGCGTTTAACAAACGATCGCATTCAACATGCCCCGTTTTGGCCCACCATCCCTACCAAATTACCATTCGACATCCAAAAATTCGATGGAAAACCTAGGAAAGATCCTAACGATCATGTTATGACTTTCCATTTGTGGTGTTCTTCCAACTCTTTGATGGATTATTCCATCCGTATTATACTTTTTCAGAGAACACTTACAGGTGCAACAACAAAATGGTATACTGAGCTTCTGCGTAACTCCTTTGTCGACTTTAATTTTCTTGCCAGGGATTTTTTGACACATTTTCAGTTGCCTATATGGTATGAGACTGGTATAGAGATTTTGAACTCACTCCAAAAATACTCTTCCACCCACATATCCGATCATATTCATGAGTGGATATGGTGGAGACGGTTGATTAAAGATCCAATTCTAGACCAACTCCTTATGGATTGGTTTACAAAGTCTCTCTTTCCTCCCATTTCCCGTGATGTTTCTATGGGAAACGTTGTTACTCAGGAGCAGGCTATAAACTGCGTGAAATATTTGGACTTGGTTTATTCCCAGTCCCACACACTTTACGATCTAATCCCTCATGCTCCTCGTCCGTTGAACGATCCATAAAGACCTGCTCCAAAACCAAGTTCTGTTTCAGACACTAAAAATACTTCCACTGCTGCTCAAACCTCTGAGGTGAATGTGGTACAATCCACTTCATCTCAACAACCATGAGGTAAGAATAAAAACAAGGGTAAATCCAAGAAATATTCTAACGAGTAGGATGAACCTAAGAATGTTGATACTCAACCGAATAGGAAGGTTAAGTTTCCTTGCATTATTTGTGAGGAAGACCACTACACGAAAGACTGCCCTCGTTGTGAGGTTGTTGCTAAATTTCTAAATGGTACTTCCCAACTGGTTCAATAAAAACATTTGGTTGCAAAAAATATTTCCCCTCCATAAGAGGGAAACACAAGTCATTCCCACAATGGGGATGCTTCACAAGCACCTCTAAGGTGTACATGTTTAAGGTGGTTAATGTAACGAATCGAGAAAATACTTATGACACTCCTTGAGGTGATCAGTTTAATGGAAATGCTATCGATCAGACCCCTCTCCATTCAAATCTGATTACGTTTAATCTATACTTTTACAAGGAGAGACTCTCACACGACCTAGCATTCCAAATTCATATTTTGGGTGGTGGAAAGAACATTCATCACACTATTTTGGATGAGGGAGCCTCCTCCTATGTCATATATTTCCTTTGTTGGAAATCCCTTGGTTCTCTTGAACTTACACCTTCTCTTACCACCTTGAGAGCGTTTGATGGACATAGTTTCCAACCTCACATACTCTTGCAATATTTCGCTATGACATTGAAGGGTAAAGTTGTTTCGGTCAATATCGAAGTGGTTGATGCACCACTGAATTATAATTTTTTACTTGTTTGCAGTTGGTTTTATGCGATGAATTCCTTCGCATCTTCGGTGTTTCGTATCTTACAATTTCCCCATCAAGGAAAACTTATCACTATTGACCAACTTGATTATACAACTCAAGATCACGACAATGCTACAACGAATAATCTCCCTTTTCTAAGACAAATAGGAGTATGTATTCTGAAGGATTCCTCTTCCATAAGGGTTATTCATTTTACCAATCCTACCATCTCGTAGGTTACCACATTAAATATGATTTTGACTTAGATGCAACAATCCCTAGAATCATCTGATCCTTTGGTAGTATTTGGTCATAATGAGCATAGTTATTTTTCTATGTCAAGCTTATTAAAAAATGAAACAGACGCTTTGATCATAGTTCATTGTCTCTATCAAGCTCGTTAAAAAATGAAACAAACCCCCCTCCATTAGAATCTAGTCTCACTCTGGATCACATACTTCAACCTTCTTTTCCTCCGCTTAGGTAAAATGTTCCTATTAGTAACTAGATTCCTAAATGAGGAAAGAACAAGAGTCATTAGAGAAAACAACACTTGGGGGAAGGTCTCTAGCCTCTGGACATCATGCTAGAGAAAATCCACTATATTTGAAAGTTGGGGGAAAACTACCTCTAGAGAGACATGCTGCTAGGAGTAACACTCACTTCGGGGTCATTCCCCTCATAACATAGTAGTCCTTTTCTAGAACAAACTTAGTCTTTGTTATTTCTCACTCTCATAAATACATGAGAATAGGTTACCAAGCTCAATATTTATTCTTTCTAATGCTCGTTAAAACATGAGAATAGGTTACCGAGTACACTTTTATCTCTTTTTCAAACTCGTAAATGCTATATGAAAAAGGAACCCTTTGGAGTCTCCTTTAATCTATTTTTAGATTCTGTAAACATGAAAATATTGTCGAGTGAGCTTCCTTCCTTTCACACTTGTTAAAATGTTTGAAACAAAGTCTTTCGAGTGGTAGTTTATCTCTTTTTTGGTCTCAAGAGACTAATTACGAACAAAGGACTAGTCTAATCAAGTATGATTAGAAGAGTTCTCCCCTGTATTGTTTTACACTTTTTTCGAGCTTGGGAGACTAAATTTACTATAAATTCATCCACAAAGTCATATTTAAGTTGTTTTTAGACTCTCTAAAGGTGAAAAAACACTGAGTTTACCTTCTTTGGGCTCGTAAAAATATGCATCAAAAGACCTATGTGAGTCCAATCTCCAGGATCCATACAAGATCGAGCCCCTCCTTCTTTAGGTTCGTTAAACATATGATGAGGGATTCATTTGAAGGATGAGCTATACCGAGAATCTGTTACCCTCCTCAAGCTTGTTAAAAAAGAAAGAGGTACTCATCAATCATGATGGGGGAAAAATTGAAGGAAGGGGGTCAAATTTTATGGAATCCTTTATGGCAGTTGTTGTCACCCTTGAACATGGCAGCTATTTGTGTCTCATCTTATAGTTGGGTAATATTCTTGTCTCCGATTCATACCAATTCTATGTGTTTTCATACTCTTTTGTTCGAGTCGAAGATTGCTCTTATTTTCCATCACATTATGTTCTTGGTACTCGTCGAGTCTATGCTTCCAAGTCATTCGTCTGCCTCATCATCTTTAAGGGAAGTTTCACTTCAAACCAACCATCTGCAATATTACCAGTTTCCATTTCTTGTGTCAGTCCATACTCATTCGATCCACCATCCCACATCACTTTCCTGTGTTAGTTTTGTGTCAATGATGGGGGATACATCAAGGCCATACTTCGATGAGTTTGTTCCTGTCAACTTCAACACATTATCTAGGAATTAGACTTATAAACGATTAGTATATTGAGACTTGCATGCCTCAATGGAAGGCTTCCTTTCTTCCGACAATAGGTTTACATCATTGAACTCTGATCGGATGATTCCACGAATGTTCAACCTCATCTCATTTATTCACATTCATTGGAATGTACTAGGGTACCTTGGGAGTCATTTCCATCATTGGTGATTTACCTTGTACTTGTTAATGGTTTACCTCGATGATCGATAATCAAGTGGTTTCTAGCATGTTCAACATCAAACCATCTCACATGGATAGATTCATACTGCATCAGGATCGAGATGATGACCCTGGGTTGGGCTCTCACTCTATTATGTGCTTTTCCCAGGATGTGATGGATATCATTTGAGCATGTAAGGGATTTTATTACAATCACCATGCTAGGAATCTTACTGATATGTATATTTTCACATAGATCCACATTGTATTGATCCGTGGCTATGTTTTTTCATCTCATAGCTCCACTGTGTCTTCTTTAGTGGTTACAATCAGTTCATGTCATGGAGGTATGGATCCACATTGTATCTTTGATGGACATATCCTTAGTCAGTATTTTCATGGATCCGCAGTGTATTGGTTGACAACCATGCTTTGAGTCATCTCGTATTCCTAGAATAGGTATCCCTGCCTCAGAAATGGAACGTACTTGTATAATGATTGATGATTGTTTGCAACTTCTTCTAGGTTCTCCTATTCCAACACCCTTGCATTGAAGAATTTATAAAGTGTTTCTAGCATCAATTTCTCTTCTGACCTCACACTTTATGGGGCATATTTTACACATCAAAATGTCACACTTTAGTTTCACACCCTAAGTGTCGCAAAGTGACATATTCACTTCGTTAAGTGTCGCATGCACTGTCGTAAGTGTCATATGCACCTTACCTAGTGTGGAATTATTTTTTTCAAGTGTCACAACCCCTTGACACCATGAAAGAAATTTTCCATGACCCCTAAGTCATATTGGAGGAAGAAACCCATCATTTCAAGGTCAAAACACACCTTTTTCTTGGAAACAATCGATCATTTTTTAGGGATTTATGAAGGGTGGCGCCCCCCTGGCCATGATGGGGGAGTGCCACTTCATGGAATGGTGCCCCCCTTTCCATGTTAGATGAGAACCACTCTATAGGATGGCGCCCTGTGTCCAGTTCTGGGGGATCGCTAGTCTTGTTAGAGGGAAAAGGCGGATCCTCCAACTTATTCTATGGGCTAGCTCTCTTGGGATGAGGTTGGTTATTTTCCACTCCCATGCTATGGATTCAACTTAGGATTTGATCCAAACCTTAAGGAGACATATCCTCAACCATATCCTTCATTTTCTCATGGTGCTTGTGCCTCTCAAGACTATATATTGAAGTTATTTCCAAGGTGAAGGGGGAAGTAATCAGTTAGAGTATCATCATTTTGATCTTGGTACATTCGTGCAAGGGTTGGATGAGGAGAGCTTGGAGAGGCTGCTGCTGCATGAATCGTGGTTTGTAAGTATCTCTTTTTGGCCTTCAAATTAATATATACTTGGCCTATTTCCTTCAAGTTTGTGTATTTTCTCATTTTCTTCTCTATTGTTGCTCTAATATTCATAGATAGACTTGTCCTATATAATCTTGTAGAGTAGGAGATAGTTGTTTTCCTTTTTTTGTCCATTGAAAATATAAATTTGCGCTAGGGAGCTTAGAGATCAAGCCCAGGGATTGGAAGCAGTGAGGAAAAATGTCGAAACAGGTTCATTATATCCTTTCTCTTTTTCTCATTCTGATTAGTTAAGATAATTTTAAAGGGATGTTAGTGTCCACTTGTACTTTTTCTGTCTTGGTATAGGGGTCTAGTAATCCAAGGGAATTTTCATATGTCCGCAGGTGAAACATTCCATAACAGAGTGTACCAATGTACACTATAAATCTACAACTCAAATAAAATATCTTGAGGAGAGATTTCCAACGAGCTATTCTAAGTGCAGAACATAGCTTGTATGAAGAAGTTGCACCTTAAACAATTAAGGGTAAAATTCAGTACCATATTACTTCCAGAGGGCTTAAATCCTAGCTAAGGATTTATTTTCGGGTCCATGAGTAGTATATGGAAATATCATGGACCATAGAAGTCGTCCATGGAGATAGATTTGAATTCTAGGTACCTAAAAATGTGCAAGGAGAGAAAGAGGACACCTGTAGCATACAAGGTTAAAAAGGGAAAATAGTCAAATCTTCCGAAGACCATAACTTTCTGTTTGTAACTTCGAATTGGGAAAATGAATAGTCAATGGATAGGTATTGAGAAGGAGAATACATCTATCAAGACAAAAATTAAGTTGAGCAAAAAATTTTGCATTCAAATAAAAAGAAGATGATGGGTGGAATTAAAGGGCAAAAAAATTTATGTATTTTTTTCTAGAATTGTGTGTGTACATATTTATTTTTGTCTAACAAAAATTTATTTTCATGCACATTTTCTTACTGAATTTATAGGTTCAAGAAGGCAGTTTGATTTCTATATGAGAATCACAACAATGGGATATACCCAAGGGTCCTACAATCATGAAGATGAATTCATACAGATGCATGTCATGATGTCAAGATGGAAAGTGATGCGACCGAGTCTAATTGAAGAAGAGACAGGAAGGATCTTGTAACTATGAGAAGCCTGCAGAGAGAAGTGAAAAGTTATAGGGATGATAATGAAAGATTATGAAATCTCAGGAAGAGATACTACATAGTTTTAACATGTTGTAGAAGAAATGCAATAAAGACTCTAGAACAAAGCAAGAAGCTAGTGCTAGACAAGTGACAACATCTGAATCCCATAGCAGAAGGGATGATCATGGGAATGCCATGTATTGAAGGAGTAGGAGTAGGCACCATTGTTCCCTAGATAAATCCACTAGGAGAGCTTGTCGAGTGAAATATATTCTATCTATTTCGACATTAAATTGTCAACCTGAGGCTCGTAAGCTTCGAGGTGCCAACACTGTATATGCAGGTCTAGAGCTCTAATCTAGCCTAGCCTCGCCTAATCTAATATAATGCCAATAAACTCAAAGAATGAATACCTTTACTTTAAATTTACAAAGTAATCTACAACTAGGAATGATAATTTCATTATTTTAAGTGAACAAATAAAAACAACCTATGTTCATGGGCAGTGAACTCATAAAGAAAAATATCGTTAAAAAGAAATTATTTATAGTGAAAACTATTCTTAAAGAAAAACTCAATATTAAAAGATTCAACATCAATCATTCACTCTATCACATAACTGCTGGAAAGTACTCTATTAAAATCACTAACTCAAGCAAAGCCATAAACTCATAAACTCATAATTTAACACTTAATTAAAAATATTAATTCAAATTCATATTTAAAATGACAATAAAAACACTATGTGAAAACCTACAACTCAAATTTATAACTAATGCTTCATTAAAATTCATAATCTAAAATGAACTAATCTATCATCGAGAATCATATCCAAAATCAATTAAAATGCCATTAAAAATTAGAACTCAAAATTCACTCTATTCTAACATGCTGAAGAAAAATTGACAAGTGAAACAGTCCTACAGAGAGTATGTGCAATTGCAAGTAAGCCTATCTAAATTAATCCCCTATCAAAAATAAAACTAAAGCAGTTAATATATCAAAAATACAAGTAAATTTATTTAAATTAGTACCATGTGAAACTATCAAAACTGAAGCAATTAATATAAAAATAAACCTATCTAGATTAATACTTTGCAGAGTAACTTATAGCTAAGAAGACGAAGACATAACACTGTAATTAAACAACTCTACAACCTACAAAAAAATATAATCATTAACACACAACCATGGACGTTCTTCTATGATATACATAGTTCAAAAAAAAATATGCAATTAAAACATACACACAACAAGCAATTGAAATTGAGAAATTCATACAATAAAGAGACAATTTCAAAATCTAAGTAAGGCAACTAGATAACTGTAAATATGTAATGATGGAAAAAATTACCCAGACCACTGGTGCCCCCCCCAACAGGTCGTGGCTACTCTCCAACAACAAAACACAGGCTTAACTCAACACAATTATGTCATTAATAAAAAATACAAAATATGAAACATAAGTTGCAGAGAATGTATGAATTACACAATGAAACTATTCTTAAAACTTATGTCTTCTTGGTCTTTCCACTGCTGGTGGTATTTATAGGTGAATTGCAGTTCAAGAGGTCGACCATTGGAAGGGTCAACCTCCTCTAAAAATGAAAAATCCATTAAATGTGCTCTAACAGTTTTGGATTATAGAAAATCCGTGAGCCACTCAATGATTAGCATAACCGCCTAATATGAGATGCCATGAGCTCTGTAGCTAGAGGCCATGAGGGGGCACAAAACCCAGGTTTTCGATTCACCCATCGCAGGCTACCAATGTACCAACCGCCAACTCTCCTGTGCTCCGAGTGATGGATCGTGTGCCAGATGAAGTGTCGGATCGCGTATCGGATGGGGTGCTAGATGAAGTGTCGGTCGAGGTATCAGATGGAGGATCAGACTACGAATTTGTGCTGTTACACACAGATCATGCATTAAATCCTTATAAACATCAAAACCGAACTAAATTTGGTTCAAAATCATTGCAAAACACTGATTACGCATACCTGATATAAATCCATGATGAATTGATACAAAAACCTTTGAAAACTCCTTCAAAATGGTCAATAGCATATATAACATTGGTGCAATAAGGATTCAACCATCGCAACAAAAAAATCAAAATATGAGCCCAACATT
>JASDQU010012344.1:72389-85615 GCA_032191745.1 Picea mariana
CCTCTTCTTGTGCAATACTCGGTTCACTTCTCTTTGTGTTGTAGGTACTTCTCTATCTTCGGTGCACTGATCAATCATCCCCTGAAGTGCATTCAACATTGTTTCGTCCTTCAACAACTCTAAACAACTCTTTAGAAAATCTTTCAAAGTGTTTACCTTCTCAACTGACTTTTCTAGAATGGTGCGATCATATACTGATGACATATCATATACGAGTGGCATCTTTGATGTTGATATTATCGAGTTCGGTCCTAGTATCTCCTTCCTATCTTGTTGATATGTCTCTTTCTATTTCTATTTCTGTGGATTAAATGATGGCATGGGATCAACTACTTTCCTTATCCATTTATCAACCCCCTTTCCCTTTTATGTCACATTTGGTCATGTTCTCGTTCCTCTACGCATAATAGCGGCTACTTTGGAATGATCATTACACTCTCGAGTTTCTATCATCTGGTTTTGATTATGGTTCCCTCTTTCCTCCTATTTCTCTATAAGTTGAGGACAATCCTCTGTCACATGGTCTAATTATCTATAGTATGTGCACGTCGTCCAAGGATTTGGTATATGAGGTAGAGGAACAAATGATTGGTCCTCTACCTCATATACCAAATCCACCTCGTCCTTGACCTTTGTTGAATCCTCTTCCTCCACCCTAGTTAAAGCCTCTCGGAGTATTGTACTATGGAATCCCTCCTTCTACTGTAACATTTTCTTCTTGGATTTTGTATGCATCTGAATTGTGCTCTCTCATTAATTCGAATGCTTCCTCATTGTTTCCTACAAACTTGCAAAAATTATAGAAAAAATTCTTGTGTGTACTCTGGTACTTTTGCAATAATGGAAAAGAAATCGGATGATGTCCCCGTGTCTTGCATATTTCAAAATACCCCATGCCTCCTGCCAAATGTTTTGGTGATTATATATCCATATACTGTGCAAATGTTGGGAATTCTTCCTTACGATGTCCTTATGTCTTACATGTAATACACCAAACTTGTTCACACTTTTCCTTTTCCTTCATTATCTATGAAAACTGAATCCTTAGCACAACCAACTATGGTTGTACATGTTTCATTCCTGCACCATCTCCTACAAGAGAGGCTTCTAACTTCATCATGATCTCTATGCTTCAAGCTGCAATGTAACCTTCTATTGTGTCAATAGACAACGAATGTGTGGTAATAGACCTACAATAAGCCATTCTCGATATTGTTCATCATGAATCAGAAATGTTAATCTACCCATCACATATTTAAATATATGATCACATAATCCCAAACTATCTCATTCTGTACTTTCTTAATTCCTTTCATCTCTGTGAAAAATATGACTCGTATTTCGTCTTCCAAAATTCCTTTAACAAAGCTTGTCTAATCTCTGCTAGTGTCCTTGAATTTTGTGTCAGTGTAGTTTTTTGATGCTTCATGTACCTTAGCAGTGTGTGACCTCTGAATTTCATGACTAACTGTGCAATATTCATTTCCTTGTCCTGGAAATTCTTCTCACTACATATCGTATCACATACAAACATATGCTACTCTAGGCCCTTTGATGCTTCTCCATGAAATTTAAGCATCCTTACTATATTATCTATTCCTTCCATTGTATTTTGTGTAGTACTTACCTTCGGTGATGCCCACTGACTCTGGTTCACTGCATCACTCCTGTTATTTTGAATTCCTTTAGTAACCTCAATTGCTCTTAATAAAGTTTTGATTTCGGCTTTAGATCTATGTGATGCACACGAGCTCGTGGGTTCAACATAGATTCCAATATGAGATTGAATTCCTTCTTCTATTGGAATGTGTTGAGGATCCTTTTGTTTCTCTTTCCTTTCTCTATAAGGGGTGATCCAAAGTACTACGTAGGGGTATATTTCCTCAAACACTATATGTCGCTCTTCTCTTTCGGCCACAATATCCTTCTTACTATACCTAAATATTTTCCCACAACACAATACTCCAATCTCTCCATCTAAATTGATGTCTTCCTCTCTTGGAATCCTTATTCCATTCGATCCTTATTCATCCTTTTCATCTCTCTCAGAACATCCTCTTATCATCCCCTAATTCTACTATGTGTGTGAAGGTGCCTAGAAGTCAGACTCTATCTTCATAACATTCTTGTTGCATAATAATATTTTTATCCAAGTAGATAGTTCATTTAGATATCTTCCGCATGGACCCTTGAAAAAGTCCCTTTTTGTGACACTATAAGACTGGGTACAATCTATTACAAAATTTGTAATGTAACCCCCTAGTATATTATTCAACCAAAAATCAATTGCACAAGAAACTTTATTACTTACTGTACTTAATTTTCTGATCAATTCAAGGGTTTAGTTTCTCGGAGCTTCAACTTGATATCTTCCAACATTCTCTACTAGCCTTTCTAACCATTCAGTCAAAATTATAAGAAATTCACCAAAGAATATGTTAAATACCCACTACAGCAAAAATAAAATTTTCACTCTTCCTCAAGGGATAGAATCCCTGAATTCTTATGGAGGCCTAGCGCAGGATAGGTCTTCCCTTATCCACCTCCATGTGATTTTTGGTTATGACACAGGCCAATCCAAGAGGTGCCTTTCACATTTCACGACTCAGCGATGCAAGAGAGTCAAGTCTTTCAACTCTTCAAACCCTAAAAATTGAAATCTTACCTTTGATGAGATCGATGGCAGTGAATCTCCCCCTGATCCAATGGTCTTGGCTGTATCGGAATTTTGGTAACCGAGAGTTCGAAATGCAACAAACCAAACCACTGGTCACTCCATTCCCCAAACTCTGATACGTGTGTTCTTGTACAAGATCCAACGATCCTCAATGATTTGGATCCAACGGTCCAGATCTTTTTGGAGTTTCATGAACCGGAAGTTCACGATGCAGCGACTCCAAATCTCTTGTCACTCCAATCCCTGAATTTTGATATGGGAATTCGTGTATGGGATCAATGACCCTCGTTGATCTAGATATGATGGTCACTATCCCTTCTGAGCTTAAGGGTGTTGAAAGACACTCAATCTTAATCACGCATTGGGGTTTTGTATACCGGGATTTCGTGACTTGCAAATATGAGGGGTCTTGCCCTCTAGTTTCCTAGATGCTGAAACACCGAAACTTATTCACACTAAACCGACTCATCCACCACAGAGCACATAGGGGTTTCATATATTGGGATTTCATGACTTACAAGGATGAGGGGTCTTGCACTCTGGTTTCTCGGATGCCAAAATGTCGAAACTTATTCACACTAAACCGGCTCATCCATAGAGCACATTGAGGTTTCATATACCGAGATTTCATGAATTTCGAAGATGATGGGTCTTGCCCTCTGATTTCCCACATGCCAAAATGGTGACCGACAGTCACGTGTCCCTCTGATGGATGGATACGAATACTTCGAGACTTTTAGGACTTCGATGGGTCCTCTCTCCCCTGCATGCACCAGGTTAAACCTCGTGTGCCTTTTTTGGATTTGATGGCTATCGGTCCTCTTTGATCGATCTGATCATTCAGATCTATTCTCCTGAGCACTCTTCTCTGGCTGTCTGGACATAGGCTCCAACGGTCCATATTTCCCCCTGCGAATCGACGATTCACCCTTCAGGACTTTGGGGAAATCCTCACCTCTATTTCCCCGAATTGAACCAATAGTTCAGATCCAATTTCAATCACAGTCTATTTGTCACTCTTGAGCTTTCATACGCTTCTCAACCTCCAAAGGGTTTCTCAACCTTTGCACTCCATGCAAGGTTCCTGCACACAACGGTGAGATCCTACCAAAGCTTGTCTAGGACTTAAGGAGTTCTGGGTTCGGTTTGCCTCGCAGAGAGCATGTGTCAATCTGCACTACCTCTTCTGAGATTAAAAAACTTCATCCTCCAAGGGAATTTAAACAATTAGGAGGGTTGGCATGCGTACATGAAATTGTGTTCGGGGTCAACGAACACACAGTTCATGACTCTAGCCTATGCCTCCACATGACACAAGCATTTACGAGTATAAAATCATCTCCTATCCATATAATTTCTTACTGGCCTAGTTATACAATCAAGGAGAAATAGGAGAGATACAATATATCCAATAAGAAATATGCACAGTTCCTAAAACATACACAGTATAAACAATTCATACACTGTTATGGCTAAATTACACAGGGTAGGAAATTGCTTATCTATTACAGATTGCCACCAACCAACTGACTGTGGATGTTTGTCCTTCCACCTAACCATAGGCACAAAGGCATTCATTCTTAGCACTCTGGCCACCCCTATGCCAAGCCATGATATCACCAAAGAATTCTCACACTTCTCGAGGATTCTTCCTTCGTTTTTTCTTCTGTTTGGGTCCTATTCTCTGTAACTCAGAGATTTCTCTCTTAGTTATGGACTTGGTGAGGTTTCTCATATGCTCCTTGGCATCAAGATCATGGCCTTCATTTCATGACTCGCTGGAGAGATCTGTGCATATTCCTTGCGATCTTATGCTCCTTTTTGTCTGGGTGTCTCCTCTCCCATGTGTATCCCTCTTACATTGGAAGGTTTGTCGACCTATCCTGTTCCTTCTGTCAGAAGGAAGCTCAGGTCTGTAGATCCCTGCAGTACTTCGGGCTGACAACCCATGTTTCCATTCATGGGGGTGGTTGATAATTCAACCACTGGTCCTTTCTTTATTAACTGATTTCTCTCCTTGGGATCCGAAGGAGGTTGTCATCCTCATCAAGGGAAATTTGGGGTTATTTGTCATAATGAACCCTCCCTTATAGTTTTCACATTATTCCTCTAGTGATATCATGGACAGTACTTTCAAGGCTTCATCCCCACATTTATTTATTGGAAACTCAAAAAATAATACATTTACATTGTCCTCATCCATTAGCATGCTAATTCCTATTTTATGATTTATTACAAATTGGGGGAAACAGGGTGTTACAATTCACTCCCCCTTAAAGGAACACCATCCTCTGTGTTCTTCCTAAAAAACACCTATCATGCCTTTCTCATTCAGCCACTTCAGAAGTCTTGACCTTTGTCCTCGGTCAATTCCTCTTTCATGATCTTACTCTTCATCATCTACCTTCAATAATTCTTGGACAACAAGCACGTTAATCACAATTTTGTGTGAAAACAGCTTACTATTGTTCAAAATTCAAAAGGAAATTTTCATATTCTTAGCACAATACTTATCTGTGCAGTTTGTGGATTTGTATCCACATGGTAGTTTTTTTATCCATGCTCATCGCTTTCCTTGACGTACCCCTTGGGTGCATGATTCCAATTCAATTTTACACAAGAGCTATCATGATTTCATCTTCCTTTCCAAGGATTTTTTTTTTCCCACGTGGGAAACTACCCACTATGTGCATGATCCCAATAGTTTACAATAATTATTAAGGTCTCCTCTTSCTTGCGGTCACTCACCCTCCARGCCCAGGCTYAGGCATCCCMTTCAYTGTTATACAGTCCCTCGGGCGATCCATCTTGCCCTGCCAAGATTTTCTCACACAGGAAAATTTTAGAGACTCTATCGAGTCTTACAGTTGAGGCRTCCCTCAAACTTGCTCTGTCGAGGYGTACCTCTAGCTTGTGTTACCTCAACAYAATAATTTTCAGGYGATCATGGCTTATCACGGGGTTTTCATGACTCAGTAGTAKCCATGTTCATCATATTCAGCTTTRACATCCYTCATCTATCCTTTCTGGACATGTCTTTTCTTCTCACCTGTATCACAGGTATACAAAATTCACGAGACATCATTATAAATTCTAACTTTCAGAATTTTTATTGCAAATATATCACCGATAGATTTTCCGATCTCACGATTTGTTTTCATATTTGTTTTGCACAGGAACCAGATTCATAATTATGGGACTTTCCTTCCCATAACAGTTTGGATCAGCAGGCAATTGGCCTTCCTTATGGGCTTACAATGCTTCCATATCCAATACCCCTTTGCTTCTTGCACTTTCAACTTCAATCGCCTAAAAAACTTGTTATATTTTCCATGCATATACATTTTATTGCACCTTTACAACATTGTCACAACAATTTCAGAATTGTGCATACTTAACAATTAAATTAATTTCTCAAAAAGGAAATACGATTCCTTGTAGTTTGGCTCAGTAGGCAATCGGTCTTCCTTATGGAATTACAACATTGTCATATCCAAGACTCTTTCTTCCTGCAATCATTCCTCAGCTAATCAAATTGTTAGTTCTCATGCACATACATTTTTATCACACCTTTTCAACTTCATCACAACAATTTCAGAATTGTGCATACTAACAATCAAATTCACTTTCTCAAAAGGAAATATCATTCATCACAGTTTGGCTCAGCAACAAATCGGTCTTTCCTATGGGCTTACCTCACTGCCATATCCATGACCCTTTGCTTCCTGCAATTCATTCTTTCCACAACCAAACAAATTGTTAGTCTCATCTTGACATACCAAGCTTTTCAAAATGTAATTCAACATTTCAAAGGGCTTTAACAAATGTGCCAATATCCATGGCCACTTTCATACCCAATTGCACTCTTGCATTGATTTCGAGTTTGTCACACTTTATGATAGGTTATTGGCCATGGGGTGTTGGAATTTAACAAACCTTTTCCTCATATGGTCTATTCGTTTTCTTTCATTCTTACAACAAGACCATACTACCTGCTATAGGCCGATCACGATCCCAAATCAATACACATGAACTCAAAATTTTCACATGAATTCCTTTATGCATTCCTTGATTGTCAATGCATTCATGACATATCAGTTCATGAATTCTCCCAATGGTTACAAATAGTGTTTACTACCAGAGGTTTATACCTCCATTATTTAGGTTCTACTTCCCGAATCATACCTTAATTGGGTATCCAAGGAATACCACTGCCTTTCAAAGTTCATGCATAACACTATGAAAATAAAATATTTCAGAAGGGGTTCTTACCAAATCCCTTCATACCTTGTGCCACATAGGCACAAATATCTTTATACCGGTTCTTGGATACTATCACTCTCTTTCTGATCTCTACCTCATACACAATGCTTTAGCAGGATTTTCATAGTCATGTCAACAATCTTTCACTCACAGCCTTCTCTTGGTCATTCTCTGTTTGAGGTTGCCCATCATTGGAAACCATCTTCCTCAATAGCTCCAATTCATTTCTATACACAACATGCATCATCATAGACACAATTACATTAGTTGTAATATTAAACCAAATGCATGTATCATAACATTCAAATTCATAAACATCCTCAAATGTTTCCATAAATGCAACACAACCAAATTTCAATTGTATCTTCGGCAATACAATCCTTACTACTTATGGTGTCAAGACCTTTTTATTTTTATTGGTGTACCATCTTTCTCATCCCATAGAAAACATAATGCACAACAAGGAAATAATTGAGGGCTCTTCCCTTCTTCAAATTCTTTCTACATCACCAGGGACTTTTCATCCCAGCCAAGTTATCTCTAAGGCCTCACTGTCTCTTCTCTACTTTTGCAATTCTACTCCCTGTCAGGATCTTCCTATTCTTTTCCTTGAGCCACCTTGGTTAGGCCTCACCCTAACCCCTTTTGGGATACGACAACATGCTTTAATAGAAACTCTTTGCTCATAATGAATCATGAACATGTGCATCCTACACACTTCCATTCGGTTATCAGAATGGTCAATATTCAGTTGTTAGTCTTCTATTAATTACATGATTCTTTCAAATTGTGATTTAGGATTCTTATATATGGACAGGCCTTGCATCCCATTGTCCAATCCTCAACAATTATTTGGGTTGTGACTCTGTTCTTTTGACAAAGTCCTTACACAGTTCCTCCATCGGGAACTCCTTCGGTATGCAACTTCCTTGTTGCATATCCATCACTATCTATGATGGACTCAATCTCGAATTAGCTTCAGCTTGTTAATAATCATTCTTTAAGGGACATATACATACCTTTCTGGTATGTATTCTAGATTATGCATCAGCACATGTTCTAGGTTTTTTCTAACTTACATCCACGATGTACTTAGATATACGCATAATTGTAAGCCTATGTACAGTTTCCATAGGTATATTTTATAGCCCACATGCATCTTTACTATTAAGATCAGTCAATTCAGATTCATTAACAATCCTTCTCATCTGATGCTCAAAGGCGTAATCATTTGTCTCTTATTATGACAAGAGAGAATATTTGCTCATTTACCGTTTCATCTAATTATATTGGTACTTCCTAAGGATATGGAATATATTCCCCTCAGGCTATTATTTGGAACAAAACTTTCATGACTCCCCAGAATGGAGTCAACTATGCCTCCATAGTATTCATTTAATTTGGACAAGAGAAATACTTGCTTCACATTTCACTCATCAGGGAAACCATATTGGCCTCTAGTACACTTATACTCTTACATCATACATGTGCATTACTTTCACATTTAATATCATTCATACCTTACTGGAATTAATATAAGGTTTCCTATTATGAAGATTCACAATGCATTAAACTCATGCACTCAAGTACAAATGAACACAGCTAAGTATTCATCATACTAGTTCATGCCTTCTCCTCACATGACCACCGGCGGTGACCACGATCCAAACTGAAAGGCGCTTCACATTTCATGATTTCGGGATTCCTGTTGCAAGGAACTCTGGTTCCTCGATCCTCGAAATCCAAAAATCTGAAAGACTGAGCCTAAGGTTTTCTCATATCTTTTATTCACATGACCCTTCGCTCGGAACATGGGGTCAACTCCTAAACACGCATCAGGATCTCGTATTTCGGTGAATCCACAGACAATGCTCCACCATTTCCCAAACTTTTGATCCATGAGGGTCCAACAACCTAGATCCCATGGTCTAGATCTCTCTGCCAATCAATGGTCATGATCAAATATTGTCTTTCCACCTTTCGGGATTCTAGCGAAGTCTTCACCTCCTAACTCTTGATTTTGAATCCCCAAAATGTGTATGCATCAGATCAACAATCCACCTCCTGTCTCGATCCAACAACTCAGGTTTGATATCAAGATTTCATGACATGCGAGTTCTCAAAACTCTGCCCATTGACTTCTAAACCTCCAACTACCAAAGATCTGATTACACTGGATCTACGGTTCAGGTCATCCGCTAACCAACGACTCTGATTGAATCGATGATTTACCTTGTGCGACTTTGGGAAAGTCTTCGCTTCTATTTTCCCAATAGCCAAAGCCTCAAAGCTCTAGATCAATGACTCTCATTTATTCCAATCTAATAGATACTTTTCCTCCTGAGTTTGTGAGTGATGAGAGGTTATCATCCTTATCTTCTCCGCTAATCTACTAGATCTAACAGTTCACAGAATTTCGGTATTCCTCCCTCCAAGAATTCCACCGTCCGTTCAAATTTTCAATGACTTCCAGCCATAAAATTCGCATCAACTCGTCTGGAATCATCCTCTATGTTCAACCTTCAGAGATTTCAAACTTTAACACAAGCTTGTTTCTATATGCACTCCTTGTGCTCTATATGCACATTCGGCATATGAAATTTCCCCGCTATCTTTTCTGAGATTTTAAGTTACTTACATGACTAATCTCATAGTCATAACTCATATGGATGCTACCCTCTCTTTATGGGAACAACCAACAAGGGTCACTCTTGGGAATTAGCAACAGTCCCAAAGGAATCCTCTTAATCTTGTTTAAACATATTATCCTTGTTGTCAATTCTAACCATTATAGGTCAGATAATCTGACCCTACATATTTTCATCAGTACTCTCAATCGTGAGGAGTTATATGATCAGGGTTTAGTCTTTTAATAATACAGTAATTATAACTTTATAAGGATCCTACCAGTCCTTACTATATTTCCTAAGTCATGAAGGAGTTCTTCATGAGGATCTTAATTCTTACCTAACCAACCATCTCAATTGCAAGAGACTCTACCTGCTTTAGTAGGTAGCCATCATCACACTATAACATAAAAACTCAGTTCATGTCCCTTTTCTAGATCATGTAGCTTCATAGCACAATTTATTCCACCTCTGTTATTCATACTCAGGTCTTATCAATAATATTGATCAGTCCATCCCTACTCCTATAAGAGTAGTTATCATTTTGACAAAGGAACAATATAATTCCTTTATTGGAATTCTGTAGAAATTCCCAAATTACAGTTTCATTCTGCAGTCCTTCTCCTTAAAGAGAAAATGTAGATAACAATATCTCCTTACGCGACTCGTACATGAGCCCAAGCAGGCCAAGTGTTGTAACCATGCTCTAATACCAATTTTTCAAATACCCACTACAGCAAAAATAAAATTTCCGCTCTTCCTCAAGGGATAGAATGCCTGAATTCCTACGGGGGCCTAGCGCAGGCTAGCTCTTCCCTTATCCACCTCCATGTGATCGTTGGTTATGACCACAGGCCAAGCCAAGATGCTCCTTTCACATTTCTCAACTCAGCGATGCAAGAGAGTGAAGTCTTCTGACTCTTCAAACCCTGAAACCTGAAATATTACCTTCGATGAGATCGACGACTGCAAATAACCCCCTGATCCAATGGTCCTGGCCATATTGTGATTTTGATAACTGGGAGCTTGAAATGCAGTGACCCAAACCACTGGTCACTCCATTCCCTGAACTCCGATACGTGATTTCTTGTACGAGATCCAATGATCCTCAATGATATGGATCCAACGGTCCAGATCTTTTTAGAGTTTCATGAACTAGGAGTTCACGATGCAGTGACTCCAAATATCTTGTCACTCCAATCCCCAAATTACGATATGTGAATTTGTGTATGAGATCAATGACCCTCATTGATCTAGATCTGATGGTCACTATCCCTCCTGACCTTAAGGGTGTTGAAAGACACTTAGTCTTAATCGCACATCGGGGTTTCATATACCGGGATTTCACGACTTGCGAAGACGAGGGGTCTTGCCCTCTAGTTTCCCGGATGAAGAAACAACGAAACTTATTCACACTAAACCATATCATCCACAGAGAGCATTGGGGTTTTTTATACTGGGATTTCACGACTTGCGAAAATGAGGGGTCTTGCCCTCTGGTTTCCCGAATGTCGAAATGTCGAAACTTATTCACACTAAATCGGCTCATCCAAGAGTGCATCAGGGTTTCATATACCGGGATTTCATGACTTAAAAAGATGAGAGGTCTTTCCCTTTGGTTTATTGGATGCTGAAACTCCGACCAACAGTCACGTGTCCCTCCGATGGATGGATGTGAATACTTCAGGGCTTTCAGGACTTTGACAGGTCCTCTCTCCCCTGCATGCACCAGGTTAAACCTTGTGTGCCTTTTCTGGATCTGATGGCTATCGATCCCCTATGCTCGATCTGACGATTCAGATATATTCCCCTGCACACTCTTCTCCAACTGTCTGGATGTAGCATCCAACGGTCCATATTTTCCCATGCGAATTGACGATTCGCCCTTCAGGAATTTGGGGAAATCCTCACCTCTATTTCCTCGAATTGAACCAATGGTTTAGATCCGATTTCAATCATAGTCTATTTGTCACTCTTGATCTTTCATATGCTCTGAAACCTCCAAAGGGTTTCTTGAAATTTTCACTCTATGTAGGGTTCTTGCATACAACGGTGCGATCCTTTCAGAGCTTGTTCAGGACTTAAGGAGTTCTGGGTTCGGTTTACCTCGCAGAGAGCCTGTGCCAATCTGCACTACCTCTCCTAAGATTAACAAACTTCATCCTCCAAGGGACTCTAAACAATTAGGAGGTTTGGCATGCGTACATGAAACTATGTCTAGGGTCGATGAACACATAGTTCGTGACTCTAGCTTATGCCTCGATAGGACACAAGCATTTACGAGTATAAAATCATCTCCTATCCATATAATCATCTCCTATCCAATAAGAAATATGCACAATTCTAGAAGGATACATAGTATAACCAATTCATACACTGTTACGGATAAGTTACACCGGGTAGGAAATCGCTTATCTATTACAGGTTGCCGCCAAGCAACTGACTATGTGATGCAGGAGCATCGCCGACTCATCAAGTGAGCCAGCGCGGAAGCAGAGGAAAGCTGGAAAAGCCAACACACATTTTGAAAAACACTTTGGAATTGTTTCGCAATCTTAAATGAACCATTAATATGAGGCGCACTTTGTATATTGTAAACGGACCTTGAGCGGATAGCTCTCATCCTTTAGTAGACATACGACATTCAATATAGTTAATGATGGTAGGTAGGATTTTAATTCATAGATTAGACAGTTTTAGAAAGACGGAGGGAAAACGGATATAGACACCCTCATTGTGTATTGTAACATAATTCAAAAGCAGAAGAGCATAGGAGAAGCAGAGAGMTSTGTAAAAGACACCCATGTATAGACATTTGAATTAATAGAAGAGTTCTGATTCAAATTCATGGTTTGTGTTGTTCTCTGTGTATTTGATGTTGATATGCTCATGAATGTTTGTTTCCTATCATACATTTGTTTTTATGTGATGTGTATGTGATTTCATGGTTGAATTGAAGTCTGAAGGGAAGAAGGAATGAGTTTCAATTGTTTCTCTATTTGAGCCCAGAGGATTCCTGCAAGGAGTGCAGTCGAATTGTCCACAAGGAGTGTGTTGACAGAGGGTTCAAATAGGGATAACTTTGATTCTCGTTCACCCAAAAGTGAATTGGGTTACAGGAGCGTGCAAGGGGTGTGCAGGCCAGATAAAAGTCTCAGGGTTGTGAACCTGAGTGAAGCATTAATAGATTGTTGTTCCAGGTGTGCGCAGAGTCGAAGGACTTCAACGCTGGATTGAGGTTGAAGATTTGCCGCAAGAAGTGTGTGCAAGTGGTTTCTTTCTGAGGACTTGGAGTTGGGGAACAAGTTCAGGAAGGATAGTGTCTTCAAATTCATCGAAGGGCTACACAGAGAAGTTGTGGTTGAATTATTAGAGCCGGCGCTGTAAGTTTGCGTGCAGGTGAACAAGTCTTCGTAGAGGGAAGAACGGGCGGACGAAACTCTTCGAGGAGATTTCGCGAATCACCGTGAGCCATTGGATCTCGCAGAGGTGCAGAGAAGATACTGTGCAAGTGTGGAAGCCTTTCAATCTTAGGAGAGGTGGAGTCATGATCAGGGCCACGAGGGTCGTTGAATTCATACGTACATCGTGGATCGGGGTTTCGTGAGTTGAAGCTCCAGATTATTGCAACAGGAATTGCGATATCGCGAGATGCAATA
>JASDQU010012345.1:5451-41446 GCA_032191745.1 Picea mariana
ATATGGCATGGTGAAAACCTTGTTATGAAATGAGGCAGGCAATGCAAGGCATTAGAAAAAGGTTTGACATTTGGTCTCAATAGAATTTGATAAAAATGCTATGAATATATTTGAGCGCTGGCATCTACAGGACACTTGTCTTGATATAAATTCAGTAACATTTGGGTGCCTTGTCTTAACACTAAGGTTTTCGACCTTTGAAACTTTGGATGCAGGCTTGAGTGTGCCCAATGCTTGGGAGCCTCGGGCTCGAACACTTGTGTTGTTCCACGACTTAGCATAAGATGCGACTTTGGTTGGTCGATGGTAATGGTATTCTGGCCCTCGATTGTATGCATAGATGGTTTGACTCGATTGATAGGCCCAACATTTTATTTAAATAAAATAAAATGGAAAGGCTTTGGATGCTTCATGACAAATCCAAATAAATTGGTCATTCGTCACAAAGGCCAATATTTTTTTAATAAATCACTCTTCTTTACTTATTAAATCCTTCAAAGCCCGAGAGCCTCGAAAGCTATAAAACCAAATTTTTAGCATATGGAAGTCATTGGAGCCAATTTAAAACTCTTGCATTAAAACTCAGAAACCAAGTTGAATGAATGCAGATGAGAGGTTTAAAGAATTTGACGCAAAGAACAACCAACTGGAAAAATTGACGTAAATGGGATTTGAAGCTTAATGATTTTTGCGCAATTTGATGAGACAAGGCATAGCAGATTTGACACAAAAATAAGTAACTTTGACAGACCCGACGCAAAATAAATGAACAATGGAAAACCTGATGAATTTTTGCGCAATTTTGACGAAGGTTCAAAAATGGTTATGGAGGAAGAAATTTGAGTACTAACATATTGAAGAGTTTCAAGATTCTCTAGGTATTCTCAAGGGGGAATGGTGAATTTCCCATTCCATGTCTTTCAAAATTGAACATTAAATATTCATGTGCATGTAGATGCATCAAGCATTGTTATGGGAACCATATTGATACAACCTAAGGAAGGAAAAATAGACCACCCCATATATTTTTCTAGTAGAAAGGTGTCCAAAGTAGAACACAACTACACAACCATAGAGAGAGAAGGGTTGGAAATGGTTTACTCCTTACAAAAATGTAGGCACTATCTACTTGATACACATTTTGATTGTTTCACAAACCACTCAGCACTAAAATATTTGGTGAACAAACCAATTTTAGAGGGTCGCATATGTCAATGGATTATGTTATTCCATGAGTTTGATTTTGAAGTATTTGTGAATCCATAGAGAAGCAATATTGGCCCAGACCATTTGTCAAAGATAGAGACAAGCGAATCAGGGGGATTGCTAGTTGATCAGTTGTTATATATAGATTTATTCCGAGTAGAATATAAACCGAATTACTTGGAGGATATAACCATTTTTATTGCAACTAACCCCTCACCCTAGGGACGTTGGTTGTGGAGCCTGATTATCTTCCTGTTTCATAGGTTTTTGTTTTCAGCCGTGTTTATACCCCATGAAGACTGTACACTCTGGAATATTGTACACCCCTCCACGCGGGGGGGTTGCAAGGGAGCTTTCCCCCCATGCGGGATCTGGGGGGATTATTCCCCCGACTGGGGGGTCCAGGGGAAAGCAGGCCCCCGACGGGGGTTCGGAGGACAACGTTCCTGATGGAGGTTCGGGGGTGAAGCCCCGGAAGGAAAATTTTCCTTGTAATTGTATATTGTAATTTCATAGTAAATATGGATCGTTCATTATAAGGTCATAGATCTAACAGTATAAGTTATGTTAGGTTTTTTTTCCCTAGAAGGAAACCCGATTTTATGAGGGAATTGTATTGCGGTTGTGTATCATTGTGAATATTGTATTATGAGAGAAGGAAGACAAAGTTACAATGGGTGTGTTGTAGGTTGTATCCCATCATTTTGTTGGATAATAAAAAGGAATGACCTAACAATTTCTCTGGTGGACGTAGCCCACATTGGGTGAACCACGTATATTTGTGTCTCTATTATATTGTGTATATTTTGTGTTTTGTTTTCACATTTGTTTTATTATATTGCTCCGTGATCCTATTTTTCTAACAATTGGTATTAGAGCGAAAGGTAACTCGCAGGAAAAGAGGGTCCCTGGTTCAAGTGGGAGCAATGGCGGAAGATGGAAATTTTAGGGTCGAGAAATTTAACGGGGCCAAAACTACCAATTATAGAAGATGCAGATGGAAGATTATTTATATCAGAAGGATCTATTCCTACCATTGGGTGGAATAGAAAAGAAGTCGATGGCCATGAAGGATGAAGGATAGGAGGTTCTTGACATAAAGGCACCAGGAACGATATAGTTGAGCCTAGCAGCGTCGGTGACTTTCAATATTTTGAAAGAAAAGACAATGAATGAGTCGATGGAAGCATTGGATAAACTGTATGAGAAACCCTCGACACCCAATAAGGTATTTCTAATGAAGAGATTACTTAATATGAAGATGTCAGAAGGTGGGTCTATTGCGGATCATTTAAATGAATTTAATACGGTTACTAATCAGCTTAGTTCTGTAAAAGTGGACTTTGATGATGAGTTCATAGCTCTTTAATCTTGTGCTCATTGACAGAAAGCTAGAACGGCTTGGTCATGGTTGTAAGTAACTTTGTCTCGGGTTCAAACACTTTAAAATTTGATGACATTGTTGGTGTTATCCTTAGCGAGCAAATGCGACGGAAAAGAACAGGTGAGACATCAAGTAATGCGTTAAACCTGGAGAACAGGGGAAGACAAAAGGATAGAGGAAAGGGCTCAGGGAACCACGGGAATTCTAGGAAGGGAAGATCCAAATCCAGACTAGGAAATATAGAGTGTTGGAATTGTGGGAAGAAAGGACATCTGAAAAAAGATTACAGAGTTCCAAAGAAACAAAGAGATAGACAACGGGAGAAAAATCAGGAAGCAATTGTAACATGTGATGTGTTACAAGATGCTTTGATTCTTTCTGTAGATAATATTTCTGAGTCTTGGGCAGTAGATTCAGGGGCTTCATTTCATGCCACACCCCATAGGAAACATTTTCTAGATTATTTTCAAGGTGATTTTGGACAGGTTCATTTAGGTGATGATGCACCATGGAAAATTGTTGGAATAGGAAAGGTAAAAATAAAGCAAATGAATGAAAACCAATGGTTGTTGAAAGAGGTAAGACATGCTCCAGATCTAAGGAAAAATATAATTTCAACAGAGCAGTTGGAAAGTGAAGGTTTTATATCTATATTTACAGATAAGGCGTGGAAGGTCACCAAAGGATCACTGGTGATAGAAAAATGAGAGAAGGTAGGTACATTGTATTTATGTACTGGTAATATTGATTCTTTTATATCTTTAGCTTCTAAAAAAGTGGATACAACATTGTAGAATCATAGGCTTAGACACATGAGTGAGAAGGGGATGCATATACTTCACAAAATAAATTTGTTTCCAGATCTTAAACAAATTGATTTGGATTTCTATGAGCATTGTGTTTATGGAAAACAAAAGAGTCAAATTTCTCAAAGTCGGAAAAGAAAATAAGAGTGAAAGGTTAGAGCTTGTGCATACAGATGTATGGGGACCAACTTAGGTATCATCTCTTGGTGGTTCTCGTTATTATGTTATTTTTATTGATGAAGCAACTAGGAAAACTTGGGTTTATTGCATTCGACAAAAATATGATGTTTTTTATACTTTTAAGAAATGGAAAGCTTTGGTTGAGAATGAGACAGGAAAAAGGTTGAAGTGTTTCAGATCAGACAATGGAGGTGAATATTGCAGCAAGGAGTTTGATGATTAATGTTCATACCATGGGATTCGTAGAGAGAAGATAGTTCTAGGAACACCACAAGAAAATGGTGTGACAAAAATGATGAACAGGACAATCATGGAGCTTGCAAGGAGTATGAGATTGCATGTTGGTTTGGCCTTACGGTTCTGGAAAGATGGTGTAGATATTGATGTTTATTTAATAAATAGAGGAACTTCAATCTCTTTGGATGGTGGAATTCCAGAGAAGGCATGGGCAGGTAAAAAGGCAAACTATTATTTTTTGAAGACTTTAGATTGTGAAGCATTTGTCCATAATGATAAAGAAAATAGAACAAAGCTTGAGGCAAAATCCAGCAAGTGTACCTTTATTGGATACGGTGTTAATGATTTTGGTTATCATTTATGGGATTATGAAAATCACAAAATTCAGTAGAGATGTCATATTCAATGAGAAGTTCATATACAAAGATCAGTTGCAGGGAAAGAAACAGAAAAAAAAAAAACCAGAATACACATTGCTTGATGAGATCACTGAAAAAGAAATTCCAAAGGTACCAGAAAATCAAAATGTACAACAACATGAGCAACAAGTACCTCAATCTTCTGCAAGTGTTGTTAGAAGATCTACGAGGTTAAGTAGACCCCCTAAACGATACTCTCCTTCATTGTATTATTTATTGTTGACTGATTCTGGTGAACCAGAAAGTTATGAAGAGGCAATGCAAGTAGACACTAAAAATAAGTGGGAGCAAGGCATGAAAGAGGAAATGGATTCTTGGTAAATAACCAGACTTGGGACTTGATTCAGTTGCCTACAGGAAATAGAGAATTGTAGAATAAATGGGTTTACAGGTTGAAGGAAGAAGATGGAGGCAAAAAGTGGTACAAGGCTAGACTTGTTGTAAAGGGGTTTGCACAAAAGAAAGGTATAGATTTTGATGAAATAATTTCTCATGTTGTTAAAATGACTTCAATTAGGACTATTTTAAGTCTTATGGCAGTAGAATATATACATCTTGAATAGTTAGATGTAAAAACAACTTTTCTCCATGGGGATTTGGAGGAAGAGATTTATATGCAGCAGCCACAGGGGTATGAGGTCACAGGGAAAGAAAATGTGGTATGCAGGTTGAAGAAGAGATTGTATGGCCTAAAACAAACTCCAAAGCAATGGTATTTGAAGTTTGAAAGGTTTATGACAGAACAAGGTTATAGTAGATGTCATTTTGATCATTATGTTTATTTTAAAAGGCTAGAAAATGGAAGCTATATTATCTTACTATTGTATGTATATGAAATGCTTGTTGAAGGTTCTAATATGAACGATATAAATGTGTTCAAGAAGAAATTAGCTAATTCATTTGCGATGAAGGATTTGGGTGCTGGAAAGAAAATCATTGGTATGAGAATAAGAAGAGACGGGAAAAATCACAAATAGACATTGTCTTAGGGTGAGTACATAGAGAAGGTTTTGGTGAGGTTTAGAATGCGGAATGTAGAATGTAGAATGCAAAACGAGTTAGTACACCTTTGTCCAACCATTTCAAATTAACCAAGGAAATGTGTCCCAAGACACGTGAAGAGATAGAATACATGTCTAGGGTCCCTTATTCATCAACAATTGGCAGCTTGATGTATGTGATGGTTTGCACAAGACCAGATATTGCACATGCAGTGGGAGTTGTGAGTAGGTATATGAAGAATCCATGTAAAGAACATTGGGAGGCAATAAAGTGGATTCTCAGGTATTTGAAAGGTACTGATACTCATACATTATGTTTTGGAGGTTCAGACAACGTTCTACGGGGATATATTGATTCATATATGGCAGGTGATAAAGAAAGCAAGATGAGCACCATGGGGTATGTTTTTACTGTAGGTGGAACAACAGTAAGTTGGATTTCTAAACTACAAAAGATTGTTGCACTTTCAACAACATAAGCAGAGTATGTTGTTGCTACACAGGCTAGTAAAGAAATGAGTTGGTTACAAAGGTTTATGGAGGAATTGGGAAAGAAGCAGGAGAATATCAGGTTGTACTATGGCAGTGAGAGTGTCATTCATCTTTCAAAGAACTCATCCTTACATTCAAAGACTAATCGTATATAGCTCAGGTACCATTTCGTATGATCCGTCTTGGAAGATGGACATTTGAAGTTGGAAAAGATACATACTAGCCAGAATCCTGCATACATGTTAACAAAGGGAGTAACCAGGGAGAAACTGAGTTCCTGCTCAGTTTCAGTTGGTCTTCAAGCATGAAGGTGAAGATGAGAATTTTTCAGGTCCAAGGTGGAGTATAGTCTAGTAGGTACAATAGTAGTGGAGTTGTTGTGATTAGTCTCCAAGTGGGAGATTGTTGGTTGTGGAGCCTGATTATCTTGTTGTTTCATAGGTCTTTGTTTTCAGCCATGTTTATACCCCATGAATATTGTAAACCCTGGAGTATTGTACACCCCTCCACATGGGGGGGTTGGAGGCGGGGATCCCCCCCCCCCCTCTTGCGGGGTCCAGGGGGCTCATCCTCCCGGTTGAGGGGTACGAGGGCAAGTGGGCCCCGGTGGGGGTTCAAGGGACAACGTTCATTGATGGAGGTTCGGGGACGAATCCCTCGAAGGAAAATTTTCTCTGTAAATGTATATTGTAATTTCATAGTAAATATGGACCATTCATTATAAGGTCACATATATTACAGTAGAAGTTATGTTAGGGGTTTTTTCCTAGAAGGAAACCCTCTTTTATGAGGTAATTGTATTGTGGTTGTGTATCATTGCAAATATTGTATTCTGAGAGAGGAGATTGTGAGAGAAAGAAGAGGAAGTTACAGCGAGTGTGTTGTAGGTTGTATCCCTTCATTTTGTTGGATAATAAAAAGGAAGGACCTGGCAATTTCTCTGGTGGGCATAGCCCACATTGGGTTAACTAAGTATATATGTGTCTCTATTGTATTGTGTATATTTTGTGTTTTATTTCCACATTTGTTTTATTTTATAGCTCTGTGATCATGTTTTTCTAGCAAGGGATACACAACAATGTAGAGAAAGCAATTGGTTGTCAAGGTTATGGATTATCAACTGATTGCAGAAAAACTATATAAGTTGGGTGTTGATGCGGTAATAATGCATTTCATAATCAATCATGAATGCCCTAGTATCTTGTGGGGGTGTCATAGAAGTGGTGAGAGGAAAATATAGGGGAGAAGTGATAGATTAGAAGGTGTTATAGATAGTATTATGGTGGTCCAAAGTCTTCAAGCATGTCAATAACTACAATGAATATTGTGCTGTATGCCAGAGAGTTGTTCGACCTTGCAAACAATATGAGATGACCCTCTACCCGGTATTCACTTTAAAACCCTTTGAGAAATGAGTAGTTGACTTCATCGGGCTCATCAATCCACATATTAGATACTAAGGTGTGTGCAACATCATCACTATGATTGATGATCTTATTTGGTGGGAAAAGGTGGCACCAACACAAGATTGTACCACCCAAATTGTTGCAAGGTTTATATTTGAGAAAATTATCTCCAATTTTGGGTGTCCTAGAAGCTTAATGAAATATCAAGGGAAAAAATTCATGAGATCCACAATCAAGACTTTGACTTAAGATTTCATGATACAAAATTATTCCAGTATTCCTTTTCACCCGTAAGTGAACAAGACAATTGAGACCTTCAATAAAATCCTGGAACGAGGCCTAACTAAGGTTTGTGTTGTCAATCATGACAATCAGGATGAAAGGGTACCGGTTTTGGCTTTTGTCATATGAGACAATGCTAAAAAAATTCACAAAGCACATGCTCTTTAGTTTATTGTATGGTAGGGAAGTAATGGTGTCGGCAGAATTCGAGATACATATCCTAATCATTACCCAAGCAACAAAAATGTTAGAAGAATATTCCATTAAGAGACAAATAATATAACTTATGGGATTGGAAGAAGGCAACTTCCTAGTGTAATACCTCAAAACAATTGAGAATTTGCGGTAGAAGGCATGACATGATCACCATATCAAAAAGAAGAGTTTCAAAAAAGGATACTTGGTACTACTTTACAACAACAAATAGCTTGAGCATCCTATAAATTTGAATATGCACTAGTTAGTACCTTTCCTAGTTGATGATATCTAGAAATTAGGAGTGGTTTAGTTGGCTCAACTTGATGGAACACTCTAGGTGGGGTGGATGAATGGTTCCCACCTAAAACCCCTCACCAATCCATCAAGTTAAGTCGCACCACACATGTTAAAGGAATATTTTATATCATTGTTACACACACTATTGTATATTATTGTTACATATATCCATATGCATATGCGCACACACACACACACCATCATATATTATTTGTACATATAGATACATATCCACACACACACACACTATTGTATATTATTGTTACATATAGATAAATATCCACACACACTCTATTATATATTATTTTTACATATGATACACACACACATGTTGTTGAGTTAGGTCAATAAGGATTAGCCTTGCAGATAGGACAGTCAATCCAAATGCATCAATCAAATAATACTTAACCACGTGTAATGAACCAAATGCTTAAAAATATCATAACATAACAAATGTACACACCATGTACAGAATGTGACCGTGGAGCACAACGCCAAGATATATAAGTTACACAATAAGTCGTGGAAGAATAGGAGAACCTCCTCCACATAACCAAATACAAGAATACATGACAATTCACATGTCTATAGTAATGAATACATGATCTCTATATATAGATATTCACACTTGCACATGAGGCCCCTTTACTATTAGGCCAACCCTATTACATATATATTTACACATTACATGTAGATTTAGGCCCATATATTCCCCCCCTTGGGGTCATATAATATAAATTTATCCCTATATATACTCCCCTTGGGTCATAACATAGTACCCTCCTTAAAAAATCTATGTCATCAAAGCTTTGCAATTAAGCCTTCACATGTGATGAAACCAAGTAATATGATTTTCTTATGTTCCTGATTTCTTCATTCCATTGATGTTGATCTATCCATACAAAATCAATTTGTTTTGGTCGTAATCCTTGATGTCTGGTTGTTGCATAATTTTCTTTCCCTTGATTCCATGTATCATTGTTGAAGCTTCTCCAATTTGTAGTAGTTATTGGTCTATGATAATATCTTGTTGAAGAGTAGTTTTGTGATGCTTTGTTCCATGGATATTGACAAGTATTCCATCTTCTTCCTTCATAATGCTAATATCGACCTTCTTGTCTTCCTTGAAATGTTTCCTAGTAATGAGGGTGTCGATATGGTTCCACTTTTGATGGTTTTTCTTCACTCTGTATGTGCATTTCATTTATATTCTTTTCAGAGACAATGGAATCATCTATCTTCCTTGCTTGTTCTATCCTTGGAGATAATACCATCATATTTGGCATACATGTCCTCTAGATGGAGTTCAACTTCTTCAAGTATCTTCTAGTGAACTTCTTGAATCTTGTATTCTTTCTCCTTTTGAAGTTGCAATTTCACCCCAATTATCAAATCATGACTCCCTTCTCCAAGTCTAGATTGCAATTCTAATTTTACCTAATCAGTGTTTAGGGATTCCTCAACCTTATTGCAAATTTCCTATTCAAATATTTTAGTATACTCTCCATCCAAGATCCTTGTTTCTTCTTGATTTTGATAATTCTTCTATTCTTCTTTCAATCTCTTAACCTCATCCAATAGATTTTTTTTATGTTTTCATAATCTACATACCTCTTCATATTTATTTTTCAATTCTTCCCTTGAATCATCATTTTCCCACCTTGCTTTGCTACTCATTCCTTGCTTTAAGTTATTAACCTCCTTAATGATTGATTCATTAAGGGATCGTATCTTAGATAGCTCCTCAACCTTCTTCTTAATATATTCCCTTTATTCTTTTAATTCATCTTTAATTCTATACAATTCCTCCATTTTTGTATCCCTAATCCATTTATCTGAGCAGAGTTTTTCAAATTCTTCTCATGTGGAGTAGAGTCTAGTATCTTGATCAAGGCTTATCCACCATGTTAGCACTCTGTAAATTTTGTCCAGCTGAATAGACAAACGACAGAGGTAACTATTTCAACTAGCTTTAGAGCTGAGGCACTAGCCTGCTCAACTCAGAGAGGGCTCTCTCGTGTCACTTGATATTTCTATGGCAATCGATGGCTAGATTTGGTTTGTTTTGGGGGGGTCTTATTAAAATAACTGGAGAAATGAAGATAACATTTGGGCTATGGAGTCTAGAATGAACAATGCATTGTCAAAACATGAGAACTATTAAGAGGAAAAGGCTAAATGAGGCAATAAGTCTGAGTTATAACTTGAATTTAATTAGAGTGGTAAGAGGAAAGAGAAACAGATAATTGTATCAGAGCATTATAGGAATGAATTCTGAATCAGTTGAGAAGAAATACACATAGCCCAAAATGGCTTAAGCCAAGAGCATCGTAATGATGAATTTTGGGTTTTTTTTCTCCAATTTAGACAGATGAAAGCGAAAATGAAATATAAGATAACAAGAATCACATACTATGAAAGAACACAAGACTCGTATCACCACCAGTTAGAATCTTTTCGTAAACAGTCCAAAATCCTCCTTTGCATTTATGTATTCATTCTAGCCCCAAAATTTACAAAGTCTTCCTGCATAGAAGGCAATCCCCTCTTTTCTCCATAGCTTTCTATATCCTCGAGATAATATATAGAGAGAGAGGAACTACTTGTGGAATTCAAAACATTTAGGCTTCCCCATAATTCTAAAAATAGAGATAAGTTACCAAAAGGAGTGATTTATAATAACAATTATCCTATTTTAAAGGGACCGTTAGGAACAAGTCTGTCATATTTGGGGCCCCTTTCTTCGATCGCCATCTGTCCAAAATTTGCTAGAATGTACTTAATCCTACCTGAGAATTCATTTCAGCTTGGCGATTTCCTCCTTTAGAATGCTCAACCAAGTGAGTTGGTTTTCTCCGACGCTCTCCATCGTCTCAGCTCTAATTTCTATTCTCTGTCGTTTTCTCTGCTTCTTCTTCGTTGCCTGCTTGTAGATTTCGTTTGCGTGTTCATTTATGACTAGGTCCCTCATAACAAGGTTTAATCTGACCCCCGACTCTGATTCAATTGTGGGTTCGATATGAAATTTAGTTGCTAATATCTGTGCAACCCATCTTTCTTTCTCACTTATTGATAAGCTTGACACATTGGTTGAAAACCTTGTTGTACTGGTTACTGTTTGATTGACATTGTCCATGTCTTCCAATCTTCGCATAGACCGTTATTTTTTTCTCTCTTAACTCTACAGAACTCATGAAATCGATCCAGCTTGAGATTACCTCACTTATGCATGGGACAACGATTTTCCGGAGTAGGATAAAGCTACTCATATTTGAAGACCAATAATCCTTGAATCCTAATCATGAATTACTGGCAGGGTACGTTGGTTTGACATGCTTCATCAATCTACTTCGAATGATGAACTTTTGAGTTAGTTATACGATGACATTCGCTTGACATGTCGGACGGGAAGTACCTGAACAGGCAATGTGAGGTGATTTGACTAGCCATCACCTCCCCCATGAGTTGTTGATTTGACACATTAGACCACGTGACATCGGGGTTGTTGGGAAAACGGTTTCAGGCAAACTGATTTTTGCCCCGATGCACTTCTAAGGGCGCCACGCGCCCACTACTAAAACCACAATGGTTTTCCCTGATCCGCCCTCGCATAATTAACTTTCGCGCTAGTTCACCGCCCGATATGGGCCTCAACCGTTGATCTGGACTATTTCAAGATTAACGGTTTGTAGGAATGCTTCCTTCGCGCTTCCGCTATATTTGTCCACATCGCTGCCATATATGACCTGAGCCTCCAAATGACACCACGTCTCTACACTAATTTAGTCACCTGCTAAATTTAAACTCGGATTTGAAGCATAATCGTCATGGTAATAACACACCACTTATAAGCTTCACCATCAAACATAAGTCTTTCCTAAAAAGGGTTACTACAATGTTCTTTTACCATACTCAACCATTCCATGAGATTGATTTCATCTTATTTTCATCTCCCGTAAGTTTAGGTATTTCCATTGATTTTTAATTGAGGTCTAACCCCAACCGTTAACTTACAACCTCAATATATTAAGGATAACGATATAAAATGGTTATAACCCTTGCTCCAATATAATATTAAATGTTTCTTCTTTCCAATGTCTTTTGAATCATCTCAATCAGACATCCCAATCAAAAGTTATGATAGTTTTAAGTAAGCATACCTTTGAAACCTTGATTTGGAGTATGTTCTATTGGTTGACCTTCCTTTTGATGTATTTATGAAATTTCAGCCCCTGTGAGTCTAAAATTTTGACCTATAGTAGTCTTCGATGTATTCTCTCTAATTCCATGGGTTTGGCCAAAATTGTGTGTGTCAAATGAAAGTTATGGTAACTTTCTCAAACTTTGATGATTTTTTGCCTTTCCGTGAGAGCAAACTTGTATAGCATTCCTAGAGCCGAATATATGATATCTTATTCTAAAAATTACACTCAAAATACTACAGACTGTAATATTTTTAATTCCATTGGTCTCACATAATTTTAATATTTTATGAATAGGTTATGATTGTTTTACCCATAACACTTGTTTGAGACTAGTTACATGACTAGTCAAAAATCCTATCTTCCACAGAGTGTATCTCCAAAAGTACAATAACCCAGAAGCTAAAATGTGTACCATAGGTACCTTGATAAGTCTTCTAAATATTGTCCAATTTTCACTTTCTAAAGTGTCCCCCAAAAACATGTATAGCGAAAATTCCAAGATGACTTGTTTGAGGCAGCAAAACCCTAGGATCGATGCTCTGATACCAAATGTAATGATCCAAATTGATTAAAATATCATAATAAAAAAGAAGTACACACCATGTACAGAATGTGAGTGGATCACAACTCCAAGATATATAAGCTACACAATAACTCCTTAAATAATAAAAGAACCTCCTCCACATAACCAAATACATCCATACTTTATAATTCACATGTCTACAATAATGAATACATGATCTCTATATATAGTTATTCACACTTGCACATGAGGCCCCTTTGCTTCTAGCCCAACCCTATTAAATATATATTTACACATTACATGTACATTTAGGCCCATATATTCCCCCCCTTGGGGCCATATCATATACATTTAGCCCTGTATATGCTCCCCTTCAGTCATAAAAGCAATTGTTTGAGAAAGTCTTCAATTGGTATAGTTGGTAGTCATTTTTTTTAGTTGGGAACCACCTCTATGGTTGGGGGGATTCTCTTTCTAAAACCATCAAAGTCAATAAAGAATCCATTACCATGCATAGACTCCAATTCACATTGTTCAACGTGCCAATATTGTGTTAGGAGATAAAAATCCAAGACCCAAGTTAATTAGTATGGTTATGTTTGTAGTTTTCAAGTGAAATTACCAAATTAATAGCCATAGATCTAGAAATGATGATTTGAGTTAATGAGTAATTTGTAGGGTTGATTTGAGAGTTTGATGGATTATCCCATGACATGATTCTATAAACTTACGGTGAGAATCTAGTGGTAAATGCACTTCAATATGGTTGTAAATTTCATCTGATATGATCACAGATCAAATAAATGGTGATTATAACTCTACTATTCAATGCAATTATCTATATTAGCCAACTTTTCCAACCTATTAATTCGTTCTATAGATTGAAGAGTTGAGAAATAGATAAGTTCTTGAGAACTAGAATAAACAAGTCATTTCCATATGCACCAAAAGGCAAGAATTTAATAGATAATTCAAGGATTACAGTCATTTATACAAGAAGAGAACCAAGAACAAAGAGCATGGGAAAGGTAAACATCCACACCATACTAGAATGGAAAAAAGAAGTGTGGGATGATTCCATCAACTTGAGAGTTCTTTAGCACAAGGATTTCAAGGGCAAGTTGGAGTATACACTAATTATAGAGCATGACTTCATGGATGTAGATCTATTCCAAGAGCTCTAGCAAGTGTACTACATGCATGACGTTGGACTTAGGAATAACAAGAAGAGGATGGACATCATTGATGAAGTTCAAGAATTGCAAGTTTCTTCCCTTTTGAACTTATTGAGTGTCTTGGCCTTAGGTTGATCACAACCTATGTAGTGCTACATAAATTTCTTGATTAGTAGAGTGCACCAAGGTAATCTTTGGGTATTTAATACTATTTTGTTACAATTTTCTATCATATAAACTAATTTGGTTTCCCCTTCATCTTCTTAGCTTAAACCATTTCATCTTGTGGCTCCCTTAGATCTCACCTATTCAACTTCAATAAAGAGTTCCTTCCAATATTTCCCATTGGAAAATTGTTAATATCTTACAAGGTGTGCAACATCCCAACCCATCATGAGCAAGCTAAGTGAGGTGTGAATTGGTAAAATTTCCTTCTTTAACTCAACACATTAGCTTATAAATAAAAACAATCCTATCTTTCAATATTTCAAAGAAAGAAATACAAATTTAGCAGTGGAAAAAAACAAAAATAAGCCTTTACTTATATGAATCCAATGCCTTGACAATGACCAGTCAACAAGTGAAGACTAGCGTTCAACGCCAATGGAAATTGTATGGGAAAACACACTCTAAATTCAATGTACCTCACAACCAAATGTAAACACATACAGAGGTGATGCCCCATGCATGGATCTACTCCATGGGAAACTTAGTGGCTCATTCACCTAAGGAGGAACTCAACAAGAAACACCTTTTTCCAGCAATGGAAGCAATTTCGCACAATCTCAAATTATACGAGCATTGTATGGTGGATATGATCCTAGCTACGACACCAACTTTTCTCATAAGACTCTAGTGTGCAATAATTCTACTCACTCTAGCTCTGGTACCATAGTAGAGCTCTTTTAAATAATTTCAAGCATAATGGGTTCAATACCTCCCATGAGATACATACACCCTTAACCCCATATTACCCACTAAGAAAATGTTGTGAGATATCCTCAACTACTCCAATCACTTTCATATCCTAGGTGACAAGTTCACCCTTCTCAAGGCAGGAAAACCAAAACAACCTACATGAAAAACCCAAGTCTCCTAGTGGCAAACCTTATGTTCACACCAATATAAATAGAACAATGACTAGTTCCTACCCTTGGCTTCTCAACCTAAACAGGGTTATTCCCATCATCATCCAACCCTCAACAAACAGTAATTAAGAAAACAAACTTAGAATGAAATTAGGGTTGGGGCTAGAATTACTTAGGTCATATGATAGGCAATTTCTATATTAACCTTATCATGCTTGGACCTTAAATCCTAATTTGACTTTAGAAGCAATATTTCATAAAATAAATTATTACTTCTTGATTCCCTTGCCTCACAAGGTCCTAAAACTCTAGGCTAGGTCATTCTCATTAATTAAGAGACCTTCCTTAGAGTATGTTTTTCACAAAAAAACTATTATCCATCTGAGCTACTCCCAACAACTAACCTAAGTTAGTGTGCGTACCAAGATCAACATCCATGCAACTTGATGTTTCTCAATAACAATATTGTAGGTTTTAACCTTGTAAAATTACTTACTGCAAATAGATTCGTAATAAAAACAAAAAATAAATAATGGCACACACGCGCACACACACATTACACAAATATTTTACCCTGGAAACCCAAACCGAGAAAACCAACAACTTGTTTAGAGTCACACCTCTAATATTTCATTCATCATATATCTTCATTGTTTACAACACAATATATACATGATCCAACAACATCCCAAACCCCTAACCCATTGACCCGGATTTGTCAACAACCCTAATTCCTTAACCAGAATTAGAAAACCATGTGCTGAAAAACCGCTAAAAACAAACACAAAAAAACGCCAAAAAGGTTTGGTCATGCAAATAATATAACACATACCCAACATTCTCACACTTGTTGTTTTCTTTGCATACAGAGGGTTACATGATTACATAGTCAACAATCTGGGGAAGCAATGCCCATTGTTTCTCTACGCCAAGAGAAATTCTTGGTGCTCACAGACTTTGCCAATGAATTGGCAACATTCTTCAAAGTGTCCACCTTCATCAACAACACCTTCTTATCTTAAATCATGTCTCTCAAAAGTGATGTTGAAAATCAATATGTTTTGTCTTTGAATGATAAGTCGGGTTTTTCGCCAGGAAGACTGCAATCTGACTATCACAACCTATCCTTACAACTTGTTGTACCAACCCAATACATGAACACAATATTTGTAACCATACTACTTCCTTGTTTTCATGAGTGGTTGTCATGTATTCAGCTTATGTAGTTGAGAGTGCCACTACGCCCTGTCTTTTTCTCATCCAACTGATTGTTCCTCCAAACAGGTTAAACACATACCCAGCTGTAGATCTTATGTGATACATATTTCCAACTCATTATGCATCAACAAACCCATGTATATCCAACACTCTATCCATTCTTGGTCTTCCTTGGTAGCACAATCCATAACTGGTAGTGATCTTGGGACACTAATCTTCAAGTAACTTTACACCTACAGGAATTGGAACCTTGTAAGGTTTACATTCCTGCATATTAAACCTCTTCAATATTGTCTTGGCATATTTCCTCTTATTTAACTAGAGTTTCATGTTTTCTCAATCTCTTTTAATTTCCATGCCCAAAATGAAATTTGTAGCATCAATATCCTTCATGTCAAATTTAGAGGACAACTGAGTTATTGCATCTTGGATAATGTCCTTGTCATTTCCTATCAGCAACATATCATCCACATAGAATACCAAATAAATAAGGTGATCACCAATTAATTTAAAATACACATAGTGATTTGCTTTGCTCCTTGTGAAGCCAAGTCCCAACATATGAGTATAAAACTTTTGATACCACATCCTTGGTGATTGTTTTAACCCATACATGGACTTTTTCATCTTGCATATCATCTCTTTCTTTTCCTTCACAACAAAGCCTTCTAGTTGCTTCATGTAGATTTGTTCTTCCATATCCCCATGTAGGAATGTTGTATTCACATCCATCTGTTTTACTTCAAAATCAAAAGTAGCAGCAACATATAAAATAAATCTAATAGAAGTTAGCTTGGCAACAATAGGAAAAATTTCACCAAAGTCAATTCCCTCTACCTCAAAATAACCTTTTGCTACTAATAAAGATTTTTGTTTCTCCACTTTTCCTTCTGCATTCAACTTCTTCTAAAACACTCATTTGTTGTTAATGAGATTTCTTCTAGTCGGCAACTCCACTAGATCCCAAGCCTCATTCTTGTCCAAGACTGCCATTTTTTCAACCATGGTAGTTTTTCCATATTTTTCCATCCTCTGAATCCACTACCTCCCTAACAGTGTTAGGATCATCATCAGTAATAGACAAAGCAAAATTTAAACAAAAATCAGGTGGAGTATACCTTCCTGGTTGCCTTATTTCCAAAACTGATCTCCTCAATACTGGAGTATGAGGATATTATTCTTCTAATTCTTGTTCTTCTGTAGATTCTGATTCATTATCCTTCAACTCAAACTCAATTTTCTCTGGTTCTTCCTCCCTTGGTATGACTTCATGTTTGAAAACATCTTTGATTTCTCTAAATACCACATCTCGAATATACACTACCTTCTTAGTTTTTGGGTTCCAAATCTTATAACCTTTTAGACCATTTTTACTCAATAAAGATACACTTTTCAACCTTTTTATCTAGCTTACTCATGTTTTCCTTTAGAACATGAACATAGGAATCGCAACCAAATATCCTAATATGTATAAGACAAGGTTTCTTATCAGTCCATACCTTGTGTGGAGTCTTGTCATCCAGTGTTGATGAGGGTGATCGATTGACCAAGTAACATGCAGTACCCACTACCTCTACCTACAATTCATGTCCTAACCTGACACCATTGAGCATTCTCCTTTATTTTTCCATCAGCATCCTATTCATCATTTATGCAACTCCATTATGTTGAGGTGTGTATGGAGTAATCTTCTACCTTTCTCTACCGCACTTCTTACAAAATTATTCAAATTGATTTCCATAGAATTCTCCACCATTATCCATCATCTTCACCTTAATTCTCTTCTCTATCCGATTCTCCACAAGAGCCTTAAACTCTTTGACTTTGTCAAAGAATTCAGATTTTTTCCTAAGGAAACAAATCCATGTATTCCTCGAGAAGTCATCTATAAATGAGACATAGTACATAGATTTTCCCAATGATGGAACTAACACAGGTCCAAACATATCACTGTGCACCAACTGTAAAATTTCATCTGCCCTTGTTACACCAGAGGGGAATCTTACCCAATTCTTCTTCCCATATACACAATGTTCACAGAAATCAAAATTCATAGATAAATTGGCCATACCTTCAACCATACATTTATCGTGTAGTAATCGAATTCCCTTCTCAACGATATGCCCTAATATTTAATGCCGCAACATAGTCTTTTCTCCAGAGATTGTAGGATTTTTTTCTTCTTCGTATCCAATATTAGGAACAATAGAACTATTGCACCCATCACTAATAGTGCTTCCCTGCAGCTTATACAGAGTTCAAAACCAAACTCCCTTCAGCAACACCAATTCTCTTCAAACCATCCTGTAGGTTTCTTTCTCAAACATTGTTTTTACCCATGCGTCATCCATTTTTCTTACAAAAATCATATTTCTAGCCAAACCTGGGATGTGAAGAACACCAAGGAGTTTTTTAATCCTTCCATCCATGAGCTTCAACTTGAATTTTTCTCGTCCTATGATTTTTTCTATCGATTCATCACCTAGGAAAACGTCACCTCCATCACACCTTTCATATTTGTAGAACCACTCCTTGTGAGGAGTCATATGAAAGGATGCACCTGAGTCAAGCAACCATGCCTCATGATTTGCATGTGTTCTTGAATAATTCAAGTACACATCCCCTTTTTCATCCACAGAGGTTTTTGGTTCTGTAGAAGGAGCATCTTCAAATCCCTTCCCTCTCTCAACACTTTAGGATCTACATTGTTTCTTGTAGAGCCCTTATTTTTCACATCTCCAACATACCTTTACAAATTTTTCGGGAGATTTAGATCTTCCCTTAGATTTAAATCTACCACTTGAGGACTTTGATTTATTTATTTCATGGGATCATCCTCTTGCAAATAAGGAATGTGTGCTATGGCTTTCCATATTTTTTCTCCTCATCTCCTCCGACAACAAGGATGAGACCACATCATCGGAAGTTAAAGTAGTTGAATTACTACCTATGACCCCAACCAAACTATCCCATGAGTCTAGTAAAGAGAACAATAAACTGATACACTTATCTTCATCATAAATCTAAATATCAATAGACAATAGTTGACTTATCACAGTATTGAAGGAGTTTAGATGCTCTGTCACCAAGTCTCCATCTTTCATCCTAAAATTGTATAGCTTCTTTCGCAGGAACAATTTGTTTACTAGGGACTTAGACTTATACAAATCCCATAACTTATCCCATAATTCCTTAGTTGTAGATTCCCCTAACACATTTAATAATATTGAATATGAGAGACACAACCGAAGTGTGCCCTTCACCTTTTGATCCAACTTTACCCAGTCTTTTGTTGACATTCCTGTAAGTGCAGTACATGGATCCATGGCATTCCACTAATCTGTGTCCACCAACAGATCTTCCATCTTGAGCTTCCAAAACTAAAAAAAATTCCCCTTAAATTTCTCAATCTCTATTTTTGAACTCTTGTCATCTATTTTCACTGTAAGAATTGATACTACAAAGCTCCCACTGTAACAAGGTTTACCACATACCCAAGACAAACCCCTAACCAAAAAGGCATCTCCTTGAAGCCAATATCTACTCTAATACCAAATGTAGGTTTTAACCTTGTACAATTACTTACTTCAAATAGATTCTTCATAAAAACAAAAAAGATACAATGGCACACACACACACACATTACACAAATATTTTACTCTGGAGACCCAAACCAGGAAAACCAACAACCTGTTTAGAGTTGCACCTCTAATATTTTATTCAGAATATATATATTCATTGTTTACAATACAATATATATATGATCCCATGGCATCCAAAACCCCTAATCCATTTACCCAAATTAGTCAACAACCTTATTTCCTTAACCAGAACTAGAAAACCATGTGTTGATAAATCGCTAAAAACGAACGCAAAAAACTGCATAATCTTCTTTATATCATATGCAATGTTCACGCTTTGTTGCACTTGATTTATTATGTTTTCCATTTCTTCTAAGGTTCCACTTCCTCGAGTCATTCACACTTAAAAACTATCCCAACTAATACATGAAGTATATTTCTATCCATATAAGGCTTCATATAGATTCTTCTTCAGCTAATGGTGGTGACCATTGTTGTAAGAAAATTCCACCAATGGAATATAATTCTCAACTTCTGGGTTGATTCATGACATACACTTGGAGCATATCTTCCAAACTTTGGTTAATTCTTTATGTTTATCCATCAAACTCTTGATTTTAAGATGTACTAAAACATAACTTTATGTGCAACTCTTGAAAACAATTCTTCCCAAATTTTGAAATGAACCTTGGATCTTGATCTAGCACTATAAATTTTGGTACACCATGCAATATTACCACTTCTTGCATATAAATACAAGCTATGGCACTTACTTAATGAGTAGTCTTGACCGGAATAAAATGTGCTACCTTGGTTAATCAGTGAACTGCTACAAAGATAAATTCAGTGACTTTGGAATTTTTTGGTAATCTCGTAATATAATCTATCGTGATTTATTTCCACTTCCAGTCAAGTATACTTGAAGGGTTAAATTTTCCTATTGGATGTTGATGTTCAACTTTTATCTGTTGACATTCTAGACGCTTAGCCACATACACCACAGTACTAGCTTTTATTCCCAGCCAGTAATACATTTGATTCATATTTAAATATGACCTTTGATATCTTGGATGCCAAAATATGGGGCATCATGAGCTTCATGAAATACTAATCTCCACATATTTGAGTGATTTGGCGCATATATTCAATTCCTCCAAGCAAAATTCTATCTTCTACGAGGCAATAATCTTCGTATTTCCTAATTTCCTTTTCACTCCAATCCTTCTTCCTTGATAATGCTCAACATACTTCTTGATACAACCTGTTTTCTAAGGATTGCATTCTAATTATTGTCCTCAAATATTACTAAGCTTGTGAGATTGCACCTACATGCCTTGGTTGACTGAATGTCTCGGTCACTTTGTTCCCTTTTCCTTCGATATGTAGTATTTCATAAACATAACCACTAAAAAAGTATACCCATCACCACTATCTGGCATTGAACTACGATTGAGTTTGTAGGTATCTTAGATGTTCATGATCAAAATGTTATTCAAATTTCCTAGGAATGAGATAATGTCACCATACATTTAATGCATGTATGATAGCTAACAGTTCTAAGTCATGAGTTGGATAGTTCTTTCTCATGAATCTCTAGTTTTATGGATCTGTAGTTGACCATTCTACCATATTGCATTAATGCTCCCTCGGTACCTTTTGCATTGGCATCGACACACACCAAAATGTATTTATCAAAATTAGGTAACAATAACATGGGTGTCGACGTAAGAAATTTTTTTAATTCTTGAAATTCCTATTCATGCAAGGTTGTCCATACAAATTTCATTCTTTTACCTCGTAATTTTGACAAAAGTCCTACAATATTCAAAAATCCTTTGACAAAGCTTCAATAATATGTTAAATTTCAGAACCAACACCCGGTAAATTATTTCATAGCAGACCCTTGTTGTAATAAATTTATTAAGCATATTTACTAAATAAAAAAACACGGTTGAGTTTTAACGATTTACATAAATAAATCAGTGGAAGCAAAACGGGAAACCAAACACATTTGAACATGTAATTTTCTGGGTAAATACCCCTGGAAAAACCCCTAAGGGAAAACCAGTACTGTGATGATTTTATTAAGATAAAATATTGGCTCACGTCCTGAGATAATGTCCCACTCGAGGAAAAATACAAAACAACAAGAATAGCCTATCACACCTCAAGATCTATTTTTTGGTATTATTGGCCATTGCTTCCTAGCTACCCCTTTCTCCCTTCCTCGAACCTTTCCCCTGCATACTTGGATGAAAGTCCTTCTCCACCCAGTGAATGATATCTCACTATCTCACTCTATGTGTATGTGTCTCCTCCTCTCACCTTAGCTTCATTTTATAATGTTGAGTTTACCCTAAATCCAAAACCCTACATCTCAATGTAATCAATGGTCAATATTAGATCTCACTGACACTTTAGATCAATGGCTAAGATTTAATTTAATTCACTAATGTCGAATACTTATGAATTAAATTAAATTAAACTCACATTAATTATAAAAAGGCATTCACTTTAATAATCACTTTATTAAAGTGAATTTCCTAAGCCTTGAGAGGTATCAAGGACAACTTCCACATGTTAGACACAAAACCAATGTGGAAGTACATGTTTGATACTACAAACATCAATACTCCCTTTTAGTGAGGAAGGTACTTCTCGAAGAGCCACCTGGAACTAGTTCGCCCTCCAACCCTGGCACATCATCCAGCACAAAGACATCTTGTTGCTCCTATTGAATTGTTGTCTCCTTAATGACGTAACATATCAGTGCCCTGAAGTTTGGAAACTTCGTTGAAGGCCTTCTCTCCCTCAATGTGATATTAGGAGCCTCAACTTAATCCTAAGGATCCATCAATGTCATCTCATACCAACTAGGTATCCTAACATAACTGGAAGGAGCTAACTCTCTCTTCCCATATGAAGGTGGACTCCTCACACTAGAATTCTATGAACTCTATGTTCCCTTCGGAGCATCCTACTCCTCGTCCTCTACCAACGACATTGATCCATGATCCAAGATTCCCTAAGATCCATCTATAGGCTTTCCCTGCAACCTGTAAACATTTCCCTCTCTGACACCAAGAACTCAAGTTGAGTCTATGTTAGATCTCTTTGACCAAATAAGAATTGGACCATCCTCGAAAGAGATGGTGCATCCACTGTCCTTCATTGTCGAAACTGAGAGAAGATCCATTTTTAGCTCCGGAACATACAACACATATGCCACCTTCAGGAACCTACTGACTCTAGCGGGAACCTAACTATCACAAATCCCTCTACACCACACTTGGCATAGGTTCCAAGCTCCACAGATATGATTCCATCTCTGACAAACTGGTGAAAAACTCATATATCCCTGTCATGTGACGAGAAGCTCTACTATTCACAAACCAGACACTATCGAAAACTATGCCAAAAAGATAAGAAACTAGAGAAAATCCTTCTCGAACCTCTCAACAAACTCCTTGACTTGAGTTGCTACCTGTTGGGACTTACTCTTCCCTTTCTTTCGTTTGGGACATTGTGAAGCATAGTGTCCACTCTTGTGGCACACAAAGCATTTCACTTTGCTCAAATCCTTCTTCTTAACAGCATGTGGAGTTGACTCTATGCTTTTATTCCCCTTTATCCTTCTTTCCTGACTAGCAAGAACCGGATTCTCATCATCACCAACTTGTTGGCTTGCTAGAAATTCCTCTTGAATCTCCTCCTAGATGAAATCATCCCATAGCCTGTCAAACTTGGGAATTTTCTCTCGTGCGACAATGCCCTTGATGAATGGGTCCCATGGCTTAGAGAAACCATTCGAGTCCATCCTCGCCAACTCTTCATCTGTCATGACTTCCCCAACAACTGCCAATTGATCACAGACCTAAATAATCTTGTTGAGATAATTGGTCACTATATCTAATTTGTTCATCTTGGTGTCTATGAGATTCTCCCTCAACACCATCTTCCTATTTGTATTACTGCTTTGGAAAACATTTGTCAGAGCTACAAACATCTCTCTAGCTAACTTCTTCTCAGATATGTGAAGAATAAAATGATCCTTCACCGCATCTAATATGATCCTCTTGGCTTTCATGTCCTTCAACTCATGGGAGGCCAAGTCCTTTCAATCCATCGGTGGGGTCACGATTGTGTTAGCAAAATATGACAACCCATTTCCCATGAGAATCAATGTGACCCTCACCTTCCAAGGTATGAAGTTAGATGCACCCTCTAGCATGTCCTCAAACCTAAAATTGGTTGCGGCCATCTCGAAATCATAATTTTATCGAGAAATACAAATTGTTGAAAAATGTGTCTTGTCCTTCAGGCTTAATAAACTGAAGAATTTGTGCTTAGTACTTAAATCAAAAAATTGATCTTTGGTTGCATGAATCATTTCCCGTGACTCTTTTTCCTATTGCTCGAACCTACTACATGTGCCCTCTACGGTCTACCCAAGGCCCTTGTGGCCTTCTCATTCTCTTTGTAGCTGTCTGACGGTCTCTGCAGTTGCTCGAAGGCTTGCCCACATCCTCCATGGCATGTAGCCCTGCTACCCCGCTGCCCTATAACCTTGTGGTTGCTTCTCTCTACTGGCTCGTGACTGCGACTAAGGCGACTAGATGTAGTTGTTGTTGGCGGTTGTGTTTGTGGTTGTCGCATCCCGATAACTCCTTTCTCCTTTGCAATTCCACGCACCTACATCTCGCCTACCTTCTCCTCTGTTTCCTAATACTCAACCTCTATCGACTATTCCACGGCCCTCTTCGCCCAACTGACTCAACCCCCGAGTCTTCTGCAGCATTGCTCACGCTTGACCAGATCTCAGTAGGCATCTGCTACAGCACTTGCGTCGTATGGTTGTATGGCCTGTAGAGCAGTCGTATGGCCCTACCTTTTCCTTTTTTTCTTTTTTTTTTCTTTTCCTGTAGCCTATAAAAAATTTTAAAAAAAAATGTTGCGCTACAAAAATTACGATCTGTGCAACTAGTTTCTTCTTCAAAACTTATCACACTCGGATACCTTGTTAAATTTCAGAATTAGCACCCGGTAAATTATTTTATAGCAACCCCTTGTTGTAATAAACTCATTAAGCAAATTTACTAAATAAAAAACACGAGTGAGTTTTAACAATTTACATAAATAAATCAGCGAAAGCAAAACAGGGAAACAAACACATTTGCACGCTTATTTTTATGAGTAAATACCCCTATAAAAACCCCTAAGGGAAAACCAGTATTGTGATTATTTTATTAAAATAAAATTTGGGCTCTCGTCCTGGGATAATGACCCAGCGGAGGAAAAATACAAAACAACAAGAATAGCCTATCACACCTCAAGATCTTGTTGACCAAAATTTGGTCACCTATTTTTTCCCGCTCTTGAATTCATAAAAGGTGTTACCAAAAGAAATATTTCTTTGAAATATTGTAAGTCCATGATGTAGCCCTCGGTATCAGCTTCGCCATGTATTTCGTGGAATCAAAATCCGAATCTCCATGACCAAGATATGCATACTTATGTCCAGAAGTCCAATGGAGGTATTACAAGAAGAAATATGAAAAATGATTTGAGTGACATGTTCTCTCCTTCCATTTCCCTTTACCTCTACTCATCTCTCTCATTTTATAATTAGTCGTTTTTCCCATTGTCTCATTACTTTCATATTCTCATTACCATTTTCCACACTTTGACCATTTTTCCTTATTCTTTTTCACATTCACATTCATTTCCCTTTTCCTTTATTTTCCCATTTCTTTTTATTTTCCTTTCCATTTTCATTATCCCATTTTTTCATTTTTTTCATTTTCCCAAATTTCACGCAATTCATTTTATTTTCCATAAATTTCTTTTCATTTTTCATATTTTCCATATTTCACGTGATCCATTATATACTTTCCAGACTTAGTCTTATTTACTATGGCTTACTGCGGGTTGGTGGGTTCATGATATTTTTTAAGATTATGTTTTATCTCCGCTACCCTCACAATGCACTTTGACTTCTATCACCTTCATAATGCACACGACTCTTTTTACTACTCTTTACTATGCAACTCCTCCAACACTTAGCCAAATATATGAGTTACATAATATCTATAATATGTTATAAATATTATAATATTTATTTTATATGTTATATGCTAGATCGTTCGAACGATTCTCAAGACTTAGAACATTTTACAACTTTTTTTACTACTATTTACCTCTCCTCTCCACTTCACCTACACTTAGAATTTTTCACACTCATTTCTTACTATGTATTACCGTCGCGTGATTTCCTTTCCTCACCTACCTCTGCATTCATGTAAACTCGAGAACCTGCCATATTATTTTAATAATATTTTTATTATCCTAAGTTCTATGAGGAACACCTCCAAGTGACACATGGTAGTTAAATGGATGGTGCCACATGGCAACTAATTAATGGAGACATGTGGCAACATAAAAAAAAAGTGACACATGGCATGATTTTATTGGATGCCATATGGCATATTCTTATTGGTAGATTGTTGGCTTATCGAGTGATGACATGTGGCAACATTTGGTTGGGTGACTCATCATTGCTGACTGGGCATATTGGTGGTTGACTGGGCATGCAAAATTATTATTATATTCAACAATTTTCCAAGGGTCGAATCCTCCAAGCTCCATAATCTCTTCTCTTCTTTATTTCTTGTCAAATGTATGTTACACTTAACATTATATAGCACTAAGACTATTTTATTCTTGTACGTGTGGGATAAGAATAATGAAGAAAAATTGAAATTCAAGAAAGGGGGTCGAAATTAAATAAGGGTCCACATTTACCAATCAAACTTGATCGACGGTGGCTAAGTCATGATCTTGCAAAGGCTATATCTTGACCTCCCGACCTCTGTTTGCAACAAACTTTATACTGTTGGAAAGGTATTTCAACTTAGAAGATGGTGGTATAAGTTTCAAGTTGATACATTTTTCTCAGAAATTAAAATATCATTCAGCTGCATATTTTTAATGGGCTTGCGTAACAACTCAACTTCACAAGCTCATATCTTGAGATCCAGGCGACAGATTTGAGAAAAAATTTTATTGTTGGAAAGCTGAGATGATGAAGAGCACATCATAAGTGGTTTACATGGTTTAAAAGTTATTTTTCACTTTCAGAAAAATAAATTACAGTCGTCCTATTTTAATGAGAAATTAATTAAATTGTGAAAATAAAAGTTTATTTAAAAACTTTTATTAAAAAGGGAAAGAAACACTTGAGACGGTTCATGTAACCGTCAATGAAGACAATAAAAGGGCAGAAGAAATCAAGCGAAGATATGAGAGACCATCATAGTAATTTTATGTTGATCACATCCTTCTTTTTCTTTATCAAGTCTGTTGTTCTTCTACCGTCCACCGTTTTCCTTCTAAGAGATTATTTCTTGTATTTATTTGCTTTATGGTCCGCAGGAGCCCCAATCCCAGTCTTTAAGAAAAATGCATTTTAAATTTCAAAGAATATGTAACAAACTATATATTTTTTAGAAATTTCAAGAGAACTACTTTGAGAACAATCTTTATTGTGCTTTGTAACCCTGTTTTCATAATATAAAGTATTTGAGGTTGATCTATCATTATATTTATTTGGGCTTCTCAGTTCTCTTATGCATATGGATCTTCTTCCTTTTATTTTATGTGATCATAAATCTTTATCTTAAACTATGATGGATGTGAGAAAATTTTGTTTATTTGCTTTAAATGTGTAAAGTGTGTGATTCATGGTCTTTTCTCATGAACTTTCTTTAAAAAGAAAACAAAAAACATTTTCCTTTTATCTTTCTTGCAATCTTTTATTTCTTTGATTACCACGATGGACTTATACAAAGTCTCATATTTTGAATATTTTGAATCCTAAGAAAACCATAAAATAAAAAAGAATACCACCTCTATAAAAACATGGGAGGATTTACATCCTCATGAGGTTGTCATTTCGGTCCTGACGGATTCAAACGTCAATATATCTGCCATTTGATCTAGTTGGTTGCTACTTCCTTTGTTTCCCCTTACTCTCTTCCTCAGACCTTGTCGCTACATAGTTGGATGAAAGTCCTTCTCCACCCAATCAATGAGATCTCGCTATCTCACTATGTGTGTGTCTCCTCCTCTCACCTTAACTTCCTTTTATAATGTTGAGTTTACCCTAAATCCAAAACCCTAGATCTCCAAAGTGATCAATGGTCGAGATTAGGTCTCACCAACACTTTAGATCAATGGTTAGGATTTAATTTAATTCACTAATGTCAAATACTTAGACATTTAATTAAATTAAACTCACATTAATTATAAAAAGGCATTTGTTTTAATAATTTCTTTATTAAAGTGAATTTCATAAGCCTTGAGAGGTATTAAGGACGACTTCCACGTGTTAGACACAAAACCAATGTGGAAGTACATGTCAGATGCTACAAACATCAACATAATATAATATTAAACCCAAGAAACTTCCAACTTCTACAACATTATTTGGGGTAGGTCCACTAGATATAGCCTCAATATTCTTAGGATCCACTTTCAATCCTTCCATAGATTTAACATGTCCAAGATATTGAATCTCTTCCTTGAAAAACTCACGTTTACTATGCCCAGCATATAACTTATGCTCTCCAACTTTTTCAAAACTATATGAAGATGCTCTTAGTGATCTTTGTCATTCTGAGAATAAATCAATGTGTCTATCGATAAACACCAATACAAACTTATCTAAATACTACCAGAATACATTGTACATTAATCTCATGAAAACAATGGGTGCATTGGTCAATCCAAAAGGTAAGACCAAGAACTTATAATGTCCATATCGAGTTCTGAAGGTGATCTTAGGAATTTATGCTTCTTCTACCTTAAATCCAATTTTGAAAATAATTTTGCTCCATTACACTGGTCAAATAAATCATCAATCCTAAGCAATGGATATATGTTATTAATTGTGACTTTATTCAATATTATGTCATCAATACACATGTCAAATGTGTCATCCTTCCTTTTTACAAACCTTCCTTTTTACAAACAACATTGGTGCACCCCACGGAGATCCACTTGATTGGATGAATCCTTTTTCTAGTAACTCCTGTAATTGCATCTTAAGCTAACTAAGCTCATTAGTTTCCAATCAATCATGTGCTTTATATATTATGGTTTCTCTTGGCACAAGGTAAATTTTATAATTGACTTCTTTGGTTGACAGAAATCTAGGTAATTCCTCCGAGAAAACATCTATAAATTCTCTTGCTATTGGCAACTAGTTGATTTCCCTACTTGGTTCACTTGGCACTTCATCATTTGGCACGCTACACTTGGCTTGTATCGCTAATATATGTTTCACTATCACTTGGATTTTATCCCCTTGGATAGTTCTAGCTATTCCTTTGTTGTATAAACATTCAACATTCTTGTCTCAAAACAAGCTACTTTGGCTTGATGGAGCCCCAACCAATCTTAGCAAATGATTCCATCTTAAGATCCTAAGGTTAAGTTGTGGAAACAAATAGTGCTCATCCATCCACCCAAATATACTACACATTGATAAATTGCTTTGTTACTCCATTTCTTGGTATCGTTAGCCATCTGCACCTTCTAAGGATATTGGAGCTTTTTAGCATTAGGTTTACAATTGGTCGCTAGCTTAGGGGATATAAAAATATGAGTGCTTCCAATGTCAATCAAATAAGTATATGTTTGTTCAGAAATATTACATTGGGTTTGGATCAAGAAGGCATGATATTCTACTCGTCGACCATCTGCAAGTGCATAAACCTTACCTTTAACTACTTCCCACACTATGTCTTCAAGCTACAAGATTTGCATCATCTGTCAACTAATCATTGATGAACTTCATCATCTCTAGGGAGTTGAAGTCATTTAACATCATTTGTGATGTTGACCAACCATGCTTCTACTTCATTCCCTCTTTTGACATAACCATTGAAGGTAGGTCTCTTCTGCTTCCTTAGGTCATATCCCAAATTTTGACATTTAAGTGTATCTTCCCATCTAGGATCTCTTTTCCAATTCTCTGATTTAGATTTCCATCATCCTATCATTCCCTTGATTTCATGAAGCTATGTTGATTGATCATTCACTAGACTTGTCAAAGTTCGCACCTCTCGTGCTAACTCCTCGATATTTTGATGACCTTTGAGAGGGGTGATTCTCACTGGGTTCTCTCCCCTCACTCTAGGCTCAAGAACTAGAGATGTCCATGATCAATATCCTACTTGGATTTTTGAAAATAAATAAATTATTAGTTCTAAGAAATGAAGTGTTATACATTGTGCTATGTGTGATGGTGATTATGCATATAATCATATTAAACACATGGTTTATTACCAAAAATCAACTCTTTAGGTGATGCGTCATCCTCTAATTTTTTAAATTCTTCCATATTTAACCATTAATTTATATGTACTAGTCTCGTTGACTTAATCAATATCAAAACTCTAGCTTTGGATCCCCCCAAAAAAAATTCTACAAACTTCGATCTAGAAATATTGCTCACACATATCGATTCTAGTGGTCACATAGAAATGTTTTAAAACTTCTTGGTGTTGTTACACAACTCAACCACTGACAAACATGCCACAACAATATAATTAGGGAAGTTTTTACTCAATAATGATGAATAGTTTCCTTGTATATTTAACTAATGTTCTAGTCTCATTATTCCTAAAATTCCCTTAAATTGATAATATACTCGTCTACATCAATAATGTTAATATACCTAACACAAATCAGCCCAATATACATTGTAACTAAAACAAATTATAAGAACAATTATTTGGTACTATTGCATTTTTATGCTAAATCATCATTATTTCTTTTCTATGAATGAACAACGTAACATTCTACCCTTGTTTATCTATATGCATTGATATGGTAACAATAACAATTTCGTTTAAACTAATTACTAATTCATACAATTTTGAACCAAAAGTAAAATGTATAGTTTTACTAACACCAACTTTACTAACACCTATTGAATGAATTCCAATTGATATAAATCAAAATGTTTTTGAACTACAAATAAATTCCATAGTTCTATTAATATACCTCTTTAAATCATGTTCTTTGTCATTCTACTAACAATGTTGATTATACATATTTTTAAACTTATCTAATTGTATTTTACAATATTTATCTATCTTTTTTTTCACAGTAACAAATATGATTTATATTAGAAATTGTTATAGTTGAACTAGACAACTATGTGATACAAAGATATAAGACTGTAAGCATAGCCACGTTCAAGTGTCCAAAAAAAATCCATGTCTATCCATTTTCTTATATATTCTAGCAAACATATTACAGCCTCTAAAGGTTTTGCAAATACACTACGTTGCAAATTGATTAAGCAAAAAAAAACAAACTAGAAAGCAAAATTATTAATCTTCTTGCCTAGGATGGGCATCCACTAGCATGTTCTTTGGCGGCTATGGTCCAATTTCAGTCACATCTCTCTTTTCCATAAGTGACATTAGGGAAACCTCACATGTGCCATCCACCATGTCCAAGGTGTGAGTCTGATATTGTCCCCTATGGCTTTTAACGTTGTAGTTTGATTGCAAAGGAAAGTATCCACAATGGAACTAGAGTCCTCAATAGGTGGAAGAAAATAAACCACTTTTGGGGGTAGGCCAAGATGAACCACAATCCTCTCAAGTAATAGTTGCAGAAATCTTACCTTCTCAGTGAGCTCCAAGTGTTATCGTCAATGGATTCCCATAAACACTTATGTTTCTTTTTCCCACTCAAGAATTTTTAGAATATACCTTGTAGAGTCAACCACACAAGTGTCTCTGACATTGTTCTCCTTAATCTTGTTGGAAAACTCATCCTTCCATCTATTCCATCATATATTCCAATTTAGGAGACCACATTGAGCTTTGGAAGTTTCCTCCTCTTGCGCTTTAAACCATGCTTAATCTCATTCAACTCACATAGGGCACAACATGCAATGTCATTAAGCCATTAGGGCCAACCCACTTACATGTGATCCAACTACATATATGCCAAACCACCCTTCTAATCCCACTAGCTCACAAATGGACCAACGAAATTCCACACGCCAACTCTTAATAAGAAAACCCACAATCTAAAGCTCTATCGATATGCACTGGAACGAGAATAAATATGACTTCACTCCTAGCTCCACATGCCCACCGTGTGCAGGGGTGCCCACAGACTAAAACACATTCATAAATTTCTACAATGAAGACAAAATCACCAAGTCGTGGGCCTATTTCCAAACAAATACCCCTACTCTTTCCTCATTTTCTATCCAAAGCAATGTCTATTAACTCTCCATTTCAATGATGAAGTGGATAATAATCCACATGCATTCATTCCCACTACCATCATATTGGTCATTATCGCATGCAACACAACCTCAAGCATGAGAAAATGTCAACTTTGCATGATGCATTAAAACATCATCATGTCAACTTTGCATGAATTTCCCAATGTTGAATCACAAGGTGTTGAAATCGTAGGGCACTATCCATATTTTCTTGTTCCTATACAAGTTGATTTTTCCCTCGAAGAAAATGAAAAAACTCAATACTCTCGAAGTCTTAGATTTCTAATAGAATTCTTTAGATGAACCTGCATAGATTAAGGGTCTTAGGGAGATTTTGATAATGGAGTAAGCTTATGATTTGCGTTGAGTCCCCCACCACCATTGCTTGTCGAGCCACTTTTATTTTTAGAATTACAAGACCTTTGTATAAGGCTAAAGCTTCCACCTCGTTGTTGGTTAAGGTCCCTACCCTCAACCAATTAGGGAAGGAAGAGGAATATCCTCCAAGGCCTTTCAAATTCAACTCTTACTAGTTAAAAGATATGGCCTTTTGAGAACCAATGGAGACACATTGATGGTAGCATAGAGGCTTCGACCATGTATCGATTCAATGATCACCTTAAGCGGATCAAGAAGAAGACTACAAAGTGGGCAAAGGTAAAATAGGACTCACAAGAGCAAATTTGGATCATTGAATAAGATATGGCAAGTCAAGAAGCATCTTCTCAAAAGATGAATTGAGGAATTTAAATTGGAAGCATCAAAAATAAAACTTTTACACTAGGAAGAATCTAAATGGAGACAAAAGAACAAAGCAATTTGGTTGGCTCAAGGGGATGAGAACACTCAATTCTTCCACAAGAATATTAATGGTATTTAGAGTATGAAGAAAGAAGATAGGGAACAAGTTCATAGATTCGAGGATTTAGCGAAGGTTGGTAACAAACATTTTAAACAATTATTAGAGGAATCTAATAGAACCAACATCGCTAAGATTATTAAGATAGCTATTTTTTTCCCTAGTTTTGTTAATCATGAACAAAATCGAGATCTTGTCGTTGAGATAACAATGGGTGAGCTTGAAAGGGGATTGATTCCTTTCAAAGGGACAAGAGCCCTAGCCCAAATGGCTGGCCTAATGAGTTCTATGGGGATTTTCTTGAGTTGATGGGGAATGATCATTTGGAGGTAATGGAAGTGTCTAGGAATGCAGGGAAGGCATTGGGAGCTATGAATTCTACCTTTTTAGCAATGATCCCTAAGAGGGATGCACAAAGTTCCTTTGAAGATTTCAGAGCTATATCTCTTTGTAATGCAATGTTCAAGATCATCTCAAAGGTCATTGCTAGAAGGCTTATGCCTACATTTTCTCTTGCCATATCAAGGGAGAAATTTGGATTCTTGAGCAACAAAAAAATTCACGTGGCAATTGGTATAGCATAAGGTCTAAATTCCATCAAGGTAAGAAAACTACCCTACATCATCAAATTGGATCTTTCTAAGGTGTGTGGCAAAGTAAGTTCATCATATTTAAAATTGACAATGCTCCATGTTGGATTCTCTTATGATTTTGTGCACTAGGTGGAAGGTTGTTACTCCTCTATTTCCTTTTCCTGAGTAATGGGTCTACTTTTGATTCTTCTCAACGCACTAGAGGACTGAGGCAAGGTTGTCATCTCTCCCCTCTACTTTTTCTTCTGATCATTAAGGGTTTAAGCAAGAATTTGATTCATGAAAAAACTAGTGGTTTGCTCAAAGGAATTAAGATGGGAAATAATTTTTTCATGACACATCTCTTCAACAATGATGTTTCGTTGTTTGGTGATGGATCTCTAAGAGATGTTAGGGTTCATCAAGTTCTAGAATTACAATATAAGGGTTATATACCAAGATTGAAAACATAATTTCCTTTTGGTATATCAAATGGCTCCGTTTTGTGGGCAAATTAGCATTGGTTAAGGTCCTAACAAGATACTACATAAAATCAAAAGGAAAATATTCAATTTTCTTTGGACATGGAATCAAAAAAGGAGGTGGCATTTGGCAAGATGGCACATGCTTGCACATCAAAAGAAGTGTTTATAGATATGCTTGCACTTGTTGATCTACTTTGGGGTTGGGATTTCCTCAAATAATGAAGCCAAATCATTAGCCCTCTATAAAGGCCTCTTATTTCTAGAACCCCAAGGGATCCATAAGGCATCTCTGGTGAGTGACAATGATTATTCTTGAAACAATTCATTGCCAATACCTCCTAAGTAGCCTAACCTTGCCCACCTAGTGAGCAAAATTCTAAAGTAGGTTTCAACAAAATCAAACTTTTTCACGAACTTAATTTTGGGTGTTGTCATTCAAATGGGTAAAGCACCTTTCAACTCCTCCTATAATGTCTATAATATATCCCTAAATTGGTCATGCAAGTTTTATTTTTCTTCTCCTCACAATATTGTTGAAGGTTCTCATGGCACGCTACTAGGTGTTGCCTCATCTACAAGCTAGGGGAGTTTAAGCATGAGTTTAAGAATGAGTTGAAGCATTGTGTCCAAATGCCTCATCTACAAGCTAGGGGAGTTTAAGCATGAGTTTAAGAATGAGTTGAAGCATTGTGTCCAAAATATTACAAAGCTCAATGTGGCATTATCATCACTAATATTAAGTGGGAAAAGTGGTAGTTTGATTTCAAATGAAAAATCAACAAAATAATGCAATATGTAGTACTTGCACCCTTATGCAATGAGATGTGGTTGAAATGAAGCACTAACTAAAAAAGGTAGAGGCATTTATGGGTGTTAATGATAGAAAAAACCTAGATTTTTGTCCACCTCATGATTTAAAACAACTCATGAAATGACTTCTAGTCCACCTTCACACTTCACATTGTGTTGTTAATCCTCCATCTCCTTCAAATCTTCTCCTTCAATATAGAGTCCTTGAGCTTCTAAAAATTCGACAAATTTTCAATTAGAAACTTGATATAACATTGTTGATGCCAAAACACAAACTTATCTAACATTGTTGGTGCCAAAACACAAACTTATCTAACATTGTTGATGCCAAAACACCTAATAAACAAAATCCAAGATTCTACAATTAAAATCAAATCAAAGAGGCATCAATTAAAAAAAAAATATTTAAAAAAAATCAAAAAGGCATCAATTAACCCAAAGATATTTTAAAAAAACAACAACAACAATATTTTCTTATCTTAATTTTTTATGTTTTATCAAGTAATTAGTTTGCTTAAACAATTTGTCAAATAAAATCAAAAAATTATAAAGCATGTTTTATCAAGTAATTAGCTTGCTTAAACAATTTGTCAAATAAGATCAAAAAATTATAGAGAATAATAAAGAAGCTTACCTCTCAAAGCAAAACTACTTTCACTTTTGCATTTTGGACCCAAACTATGTTGCGCTTTGGATGCTCTAGTCTACTCAATTTTGGCTTCGAAATATTATGGTTTATTAACACCTTGTAATATTATGGTTTATTAGCACCTTTAGTTTAGTTGTTTCGTTTATGGAGTAAGGAAGCACCTTTCTATGCTTTTGATTCAAGGTTTTTACTTACACAATTATACACTAGATTGAGTATCAAAATTCTATCACTTCCAACCACATTTGATTGTGTTGCATTAAAAAATAAATAAATAAATAAATATGGATTATAGAAAAACACAAAAAATTTCAATACAAATTTAACCACTCAAATTTACAAATTCCTCACCAAATTTGAACAAAGCAAAATCACACAAAAAAAAATCACCAAAAAACAACTACAAAATAGAACATTTAAACTACACAATAAATAAAACAACTACAAAATAGAACATTTAAACTACACAATAAATAGATTAAACATTGAGCAAGAAAAAACTAACAACGAGTTTTACCAACAACTAAACAACTAAAATACTAAAAGTTTTTTAAAGCAATATATCTACAATAAATTTGAAAATGTACTAACTATGAAATTTTCCAAACT